>JAITYZ010000219.1:0-23724 GCA_027744595.1 Paronellides praefectus | reverse complement strand
ACATTTTTAACGGGATGTACGGTGATGTACTTGCTTGTACATATATTTTTATATACTTGGGATGAAGCTTGCTACCTGGGTTATGACCTTGACGTTTGGACGGTCAAAAAAATAGTTTTGGCTGGATTTTATTACGTCTTTTCTACTTCAATACTTTTTTTAGGATTCTTTATAACGGTTAATATTTATTTCTTTGTAGTTTTCTAAGCGCCCATAAAAAATTGCAAGATATTCGTCAATATTTTTTTTTACATTTTTTTGGCACTGTTTATTACACTGCCATTAACATTCTAATTTTATTGGATAAATGTGTGAGCTAAAAGCAAATTTTATGTAGATGCACCCATTTGAAAAAATGACTACGTATAAAAATAAATGTTTCATTATTTTTGTGGAAAAAGAATAAAAAAGATTTTGTTGATGTTTATTAGTCAGCAGAGAATAAAAAGCTAAGAAGTAGAAGATGATGATGATGGATCATGATAAAGTGATGATATAATAATGCATGGGACTTTTTGTGGCCAGACTTGTCTTATCATTCTATTTTTTTGTGGTTAAGTGTGTGCTTCCATGCAACATTTTTACAACAGAAAGATCCAACCTTGGCAAAAAAAACAGATTTAGAAACGAAAAAAGTAAAACTGCACATGTCATTTTTTTGTTTGCAATAAAAAAATGCTTTCCTTTTGTGAATACAACTGTGTCTGTGTTTTTTAGTAGTATTCTTGTCCTTTTACTGATGCATTTTTACAGACAAAAAAAATGTCTGACATGTGGAGTAAAAAATATATATATAATTTGATGATGTATCCGTTTGAGGATGAATGGACAAGGAAAACATTATGGATCAACTTTCATGTCTTTCCTTCCTTTTTTTCTATTCAATAATTATTTTTTTCATGTTTTCTTTAAGAAAAGGAGCCTATCACAAAACAAACAGTGGAAAATAAGGTTATGTTTTGAAAAGAGAAGAAGATAATCATTTTATTTTCAGTTGAGTGGGCTTGGTTGTTGGTTCAACAAGAAAAATACTGCGTGGCCAACAAACACACAACAATCTTCATTATCATGATAATCTGAGCATACAGCCATTATAAAACTTTGGCTATTTTTCAGTGCAGCGCAAAAAAAAGAACGGGTAGAAATAGCGTGGATTTCATATATTTCATCTTGGCCTCTATATAAATTCCTCCTACTACTACTCCCCCACTGCTCTGTGTGTAGAGTAGGAGTACACAAATCTTTAGTTAATTCGGCCATCATCATATTTCATCAAATAGCAGCCGATAAGAAATGATGATACCGTGGTCCAGCAACTTGCATCCTGCTCTCTTCTCCATGCTTTGTTGCCTTACCAATAATTTGGTGATAAAACATGCGCTCTCTTTTCTCTACTTTCAAAGTTAACATCAAGTATTCCAAAAAAAATATACTTTGTTTGCAACTTCAACTTTACTTACTTGTTTTTTTTATTGCACTCAAACTCCCATTTTGTCACGCTTCTTGCCTCTTGGTTTGCACGCTCAAATAAAAAAGAAAAGAGAAAAAAAATGTCTTGAAAGAGTAGACACTACTTTTTTTATCTGATTAAAAACTCACTACTCAACTATCATGTTACTTTTTACTAGCTCCCATTTCATTGCATTTCACCTCAACAACTATCATGGCTTTTATTGTAATGTGGATGACCCCCTAAACAAGTTCCATTTTTTGCTGCTACTTTCAAGATGGATCATGAGATGATATTGATGATGATGATGAATATTATGTAAGCGTGTTTTATGCCAACTCGTTTAAATCACTTATCTTGTCGATTTTCTTGAAAAGAAAAAAGTTTCAACTATCTGAATTAACAAGACTATAAGAATTGGTTGTATAATGGGATGATATGAAGATGAAAAAGAGATCAAATTTAATTTATACACATTTTTTTTGAGACAGCCAGTGAGTCTCATGGTGCGAGTGAGTAGTATCCACCTACTATTTCCATTGCTACATGTGATGGGCTGCTAATTTCCAGCAGCCATTCCAAGTTGAGTTATCAACTTTTGAAAGGTGGTATCATACTCAATTGCGTTTCAATTTCACCGTATCAACTGTATCAACAAAAGAATAAGACAGTGTGTCGTAATTACGGAGATAGATGATAACTTGACGCCTGGTTGTTATAACAAAGTCCATTTTTTTTGATTAGCTGTACCTGAAAAAAAGAAGAAAGAAAAGTTTGATGATTGTAATGAATGATAAATTGATTGAATAATACATTAAATGCAATCTAAATTTTTTTTTTGGCAATGTCGTTGTAAAAGTTAAATAGGCGGTTAAATTCCTTGTTCTCTCTACTTATCTCGATATGCAAGAAAAACCTGAATTTTTTTTTTCGCTAATGATCTCAAATTTAAATGGCAAGTTTTACAAAGTTTTTTTTGAAGGTTTTTATATGAAAACGGGATTTCTTTAGCTTTTGGGTAAGAATCCATAAAAATATAAGTTTTCCCAACTTTTTGGGATTTATGGTAACCAAGTTTGAAAGCATTGAAAAGAGTTTTTGTTAACCTGTCAGCTTTGCAAAAAAATAAATTTAAGAATGATAATCTGTGAAGGTGTTAATAAAGTTGTCCACGTATATCCAAAAATTAGAGCGAAAAAAAAGTGTGGGACATGGTTACAACGCGACATTTTCTCAAGAAAACGTTAATAAACAAGCAAGGCTATCTGGAATGAGACAAGAGCAGCTTTCAGACGACAAAAAAATTTTTTTTGGGGTAAAAGATTTATTGTGTGGCTTGTGTCACATGAACATAATCTCATTAGCATCACGCTAATCCACAAGCCTTTGAAAGACTTTATTATTATTTTTTCGTGTAAAAAACACTGGAAACTGTTGCCTCCAAATTTTGTCTTGTCTACTCTCAAATTAAAGTATTTTAACGTCTACTCTGAATAAAATATATATTTTTGTATTGATTCAGTAAAATGAAATGCAAAAAAATCCTTTGTCCTTTTACAAAATATTTTGCTGCTGCTGGAGTCACTATTTATATATCTCCCCAAACAAAATTAGCATCCATTTCCAAATACGTTTTCCCTGTTGGTCCGTTGGTCGCCGCTTACAATAAATAAATAACATTCACAACAAAAAAGGGTTGCAATAAAAATGGTCATGCATCAATTGCTCAATGCCATTCATTCCAGGGTAAAAACAAAAACGTGCAAAAAAAAATGATTTGAAAAAACCCAAAAGTTTTGCTATATTTTTTTATTGTGTAGATATTTATACTCTATTTTTATACAACATGTGTGTTATCCTCTGAACACAACTACATTATGCAAAAAACACAGCAGCCAGACACATTTAACAAATTATTACGTGTTTATTTACGCTGCAGAGGAAAAATAAAACATTAAAATGGTATAAGACGGGTTTCCCTTTAATTAAGACGTTTTGCCTGGGCTTATATATTTTTTTTAAATAACCAGGTGTTCAGAAATAATAATAATTTGATATACAACATTTATATATACCTATTCTCTAATTGTAAGGTACGCTCATGTTGTTAACTAGTTCACTTAAAATGAATTCACATCGGTGTATGTAGTCTACCTCCTGGAGAGAGGCAGGGGGAGGGAGAGCTAGATGGTTCTAATGACCCACACTCAGTTTAGCCATATGATTAACTGCCTTTAAATAATATACTTGCATACCTGCTGTATTTACACAGCTACCGGCTTTTCTTTCCAAATATGGAAAAAGGTAGCTACATGAAGTAATAGGCTACACATTCATTTTCTCGTAGGCGGAGGCAGATTGCAGAAAAAATAACGACTGGAAAAAGAGAAGTGGTGGTGGTGGTGGTGGCGTGCTCGTTTCCACAAAAACAAACGTCATAGTCATCAGTCATAGCAATAAACAGCGCCATGCAAAAGCAACCTGATTCGCGGAGAAAAAAATGTGATCCGTTATGTTTGAAAAGCAGAATGCCAGAGGAGTGTAAGAATTAAAAAATAGTGGTTAGTTTAATAGCTCTCTTTTGCTGGATGATAAGTTCGTTTCCCTCTTCTTGTGGAACACCTGGAATATTTACGAGAGTTGAGTAGGAAAGATGTAGAGTATAAAACAGCTCTGCGCAGATTGCTGTTCTAGATTTCACTTTCCTTTTCTTCTTCTTCTTCTTATTATATTTTTGCTTAAACTGTAGTAGGAAAAGAGGAATGGAAAGGAATGCGTTAGTTTTTGATTTCTCGTTTGAAAATGTGTGCAGCGTAGCTAGTGATTTTCCAAAGTAGAATAGGAAAAGTAAAGAGTGGTTGGTAGGTAGTGGCAGCTCTTGTAAAAAGGATAATATAAAATAATGATGCCTTTTAGTTGGCCACAGAATATAAATAACTTTGTTGTCGGTCACTCAGCAAAAGACAAACAGGAGCATCCTCCTCCTCCTTCTTCTTCTTCACTATTTCATTCTCTCCTCCTCTCACTTTTTCTCAAGAATTAATGTCTCTGAGAAACAGACAAACAAAAACAGCGTTTGCTTTCAGCATCTCCAATCCCACATTTTTTCCTCCCATCTTTCCGCTTATCTTTATATATATGTATATATATATTTTGTGTCCAAATCCAGACACATTTTCATTTTTTTTTTTGGACTTGTACACACCATAGCCCATTATATAAAAAATGGCAGAAAATAAAAAAGGGAAAAGAGCGAAGAAAAAAAAAGTAATTTTCCGTGATAGTGATTATAATGGGGTTGTAGTAGTTGGTAGTTTATCCAAAGATGTACATGGAATTTTGGATATACACTTTGACTTGAGACTATGCTCAAGTCTTGACGATCCCGACTCTCTGATACTCCAATCCACACACCAATAAAAATAATGCTATTCACCACTGCTCCAGCTATTTGTTTTTGTGCTCGTGCTACCGACAATCCTGACGACGATGACGGCCAAAAGATGTAGGAATAAAAAAATGTGTTGTTTGCTGTTGTTGTGCGGCAAGAGTCCGTTCACATATATTTTTTTTGGTGTGGATGGGCTGCTGCTGCTGCTGCCATATACTTTTCTTCGTGTTGGTTTTAATAGGACGATGCCAGAATGTGTGATGTGATGAACGTGATAATATCATTTGTTTCTCTCTCTCTCGCAATCTGTGGAGGATAAGCTTCCATGGAAATATGGCACAAAATAAAAATTTACGTGAGCGCACACACAGCAGCCAATGCTCTTTTTTTTATGGGTTGCGGCTTGCATCTTTTTATAAAAAAAAAGAGTATAGAAGATATTTAGTAGATGTATATTATTTTAGATGTGTTGTTGTAAAGTTTTTAGTGGAAGGTGGGGGTAGGTAGATTAGATATGGCAGGTAGCTTGTTAGTATTGCACACGAGACAAAAGAGTTCAAAAAATATAAAGACGTTCTTGTCGTGGTGGTGGCAGTAGCCGTCTTGTACAACAAAACAACAAGGACAAATGAGACGGGAAAAAATGAAAAAAAAATAAAACAACTTTTGTTTCTTTTTATTTTGTTTACACATGCAACTTCATCCTCACTTTTGATATTTTACAACAACAAGAGAGATTCCACAATTCCTTAGACAACAAAAGAATAAAATCTCTTCTTTTTTTATACATTTCCAAAAAAAAAGTATGGAAAAAACTGTGTAAAAAAATGTCTAAGATATAGGTTGACTAAGTAAAAAAAAATAATAGGTGCTGACATATTTTTATTTTTTGGAATCAAGGCGTATTTATTTGCGCTGCTTACATGCTTGGTTGACACACAAAAGCGCAATTTTACCTTTTTTATTTTGTTTATTTTCCGACGAGTAACTACTTAACGAAGTGCATTTAGAAATCCACGGACAAGCCACGGATGCAAAAAAATATATAACGTTTATACATATTTATTTTTCAGATGCAAGCAATAATTCTTTCAATGTGACCTTTTTTCATTTCACCTTCTTTTTTTCTTCATTTTTTCCAGAGATTCCAGATTTTTGAAGATCCAATTTGTTAGATCCACATTTGATCCGACACCGGATGGACCAAGAAAACACAACCTGAAACACCAAACCAACAACAACAGGAAAAACAAGAAAAGGAGCATCAGCAGCAGCCGCCACCGCAGTTGTAAATGAAACGGTTGGGTGGATAGACGAAGAAGGCTACTCTGTTTTTTTTACCAGTGCATTTTTTCCCCTCTCTCTCTCGCATCTACCAATTTCCTCTTTAACCATATAACATTTTTTTATACAATTTTTTTTTTCGTGTACTTAAGTTCCATACAGAGAAAAAAAGGGGTAAAAAAGAGTGAAAAGGAGAAGAGTAGTGATGAGATAAGCGTGTGTGTGTGATTTGATTTGATCTCTGGTGATCCCCTTTCGCTTCTTCTCACCTCCACCTTTTTTTTTTCTTTTTCTTCGACACCATTTTATTTTGCAAAAAAAAGAAGTTTATAGGGATATATATTGGCTGCTATATTTGATATATTTATGGACTAAGGCCCTTTAATATACACACAAAAACACACAACCTTTTCTCTTTTACTCTCCCGAAAATGAAAAGGGTTTTATGGTTTATTTTTTTTGTATGGAAAGGAACGTGTGTGAATGTGCATGTCTCTCTCTCTCTCTTTTATTTTCCCCCTCCTCTTTGGAGGATAAGAGAAGAGTTTAGTGAAAATACGTTTTTATTCTAAAAGAGAAAGTGACAGATGAGAGTATATTGAAGGCATAAGGAAGGACCCCGATATATATATATAGATAGATATATATTTATAGAGTGAATTTATATTTTGCTCTGACACTTACACATGCTCTAGTGTAACATGATTACATTACATAATACCTAGTATGCCTACCTGTGTAATAGCAGTACAGTGTGCCAATCTTTGATTTTTTTTGTGTGTGAGTACCTTTGTTCCCCCCTCATGTTTTCCATTAAAATATGAGGCGGAACAAGTGAATGAAAGGTTTTATATTGGAACATAAAGGGAAGAGATGCGAGGAGAGAAGGGAAAAAAGTGAATCCTTTTTTTTTCTTCTTTTGCTCAGTTGACTTGCTCTGTTAACCCTTTCTTGGATAGGCTTCCTTTCAATTTGTCAATTGTCAGTTTTGAACTTTGCGAAAAGAGAGAGAGAATCTTATAAGGGAGTAAAGTAGCCAAAGTATAGAAGAGTGTGTGTTTATAATATGTATAGTTGGAGCTGTTGTTGTTGTTGTTGGAGTGTGAGGGTTCCTGCATAATCTTTCTCCAGATACCTCTCTCAAGTTCCTCCAAAAAAACAAGCTAAAAGGTCCTTCCAGACACACACAAACAAAGTTTTTTTTATAGAGCAAAGCTAAAAAAAAGTTAACTTGTGTGATGAAAAAGTGATCCTTGCTGAATATTCCCATAAACATGATCATGACGGTTGCAGTGAGTTCAAATGAGAAGTAAAGTTATAGAACAAGCATCCCGCGTCCTATATCTCTCTCTCTCCCCCACAACCGACCACTTTTTTTTAATTTGAATTCATTCACAAAATAAAGTAAAAACATCTTTTTTTGGGAGGGAAATCAATTGAAAAAGTTGTGTGTTGTGCGTGTGCGGTGGGAATCTAGTGGAAGAGGCTTCCCACATACCAAAACACTCTCACACACAGCAATCCAGCCAGCAGCAGAACAAAATTGAAAGAAAATTATATTAAATCCAGACACTCTCTCCAAAAAAAAAACATCCCAGTACTACTCTTTTAAATAAATAAATAAAAAGAACCGCTTTATATTAAGTACTACGACTGTTCCTTTGAAATTGCAGAGGAGGATGATGATTATAACAAAAAAAAAGTGAATAGTGTGAGTTTTTGTGCTTTTAGTATAGCGGTAGGGATGTTCATGGTTGTACAACAACTCTTTTGACATTTTACTGGAAAAATAAAACAACAACTTTGTCTCCGCCCGTCTTTTTCTATTCACTCATTTTGAGAGAAAACCGTTGTGTTTGTGCTTAAGTTGCTGGTAAAAAAAACAAAAAAAGGGTACAGGAGCAGCAGTGGTGGTGTGAGTGGTCTTGGTGGTTACTTTNAAAAAAACAAAAAAAGGGTGCAGGAGCAGCAGTGGTGGTGTGAGTGGTCTTGGTGGTTACTTTTTCAACGTCAAACAAATGAAATATATTTTCCCCATTCCTCTTTCATCTGCTTCCACTTTCTCCACATCCCATTTAACATGGTTGTATAAATATAGTACGTAGGTATGTTTATATGAATATTTATATGACGAGGACTTGAATAGTGGCTTTTCTCTGTAATTGTGAGCATGGTCATGTTGCTCTTTTTAATAGAAGCAAAACAAGGAAGGAGACAGATGTACGAACCAGCCAACCTGACCCTACAACAATGCCTAACGAACTTGATTCCAATATTTTGAAGTGAAAAGATGAGTTTGATAAGAAGATGTTTAAATTATATTTACCAGCAGAAATACTGTTATTGCAAGAGTGCTCATTCCCCTCTTATCCATTTGGGATGGGAAGAGGCCTACTCAAATTAGTCTATAATACAAGTTAAGTGAAAGAAGGAGTAGAAGAGAGTAAAAAGAATTAAAAAAAATAAGTGAAAAGGGAATTAAGATTTTTAGAAAAAAATAAAACATGTTGACCCAAGAGGAAATGGAACGTCTTTTAATGCAGGGGATAGTGAATGGGACGTTTTCCTTGGAAAATGTAACGATGCTGTTGGAAGGTGGTAGTGGTGGTGGGATTGTGGGTGGTGGTGGTGGGGATGAAAGAGGTCGGAGGCCAAGCAGCCCCATGCTGCCGTACAGACTGGAGCTGGATGTGAGCGTGCAAATTGGGCTCTACTCTGTCATCTTCCTTCTCGCCATTCTTGGCAACCTTGCAGTCATCCTAAGCTGAAAACCCATCTTTTATCTATTTTCATTACACTCGCATTGAGATACACCAGTGGAGTTCTACCAGTTAATAATAACGTCATATTAATACTAAAAAATAAAGTAAAGTGTGGTTCAAGTAAAGAGTCCATGTAATCTTATTGTGCGCTCAAATATGTATATCAAGTTGGAAAAAAGGAAAGAAAAGAAAGTAGGTTGAGAGTTGGAATAAATTTTTCATTATCCTGTCCAAACAAAAAGGAAAGGATTTAGTGAGGAAAGTAAATATGAAGTCGGGAAGATCAAATCCCTTAAATATTGTGTTTACGCTTCATAAATCAACTAACTCGTTCCAAAAACCCAACATACCAAAAAATGCTTTAGCAAGGATTATTTACTAACGAATAACCTGTAGGCAAAATGTTTAGTGTTGAATGGAAACTGTTCAAAAATTTAATAACTAATTTTAGTTTCTGGGTGACCAACTCGATTACTGAAAACACAACTCTCAAGTTTCTGAGATTCACTGCATGACGTACGGACAGACTGTACAAGCAAAATCATAATGTTACCTACTTACTTAATATTTCCCCATTTAATGTACACGCCTTTTGACGTACCTTGTGGGATTCATAGCGAAAAAAAGACACAATAAAAGGTTGAAAGGCTATTTTGGAGGTCATTTCCTCCAACAATTTCCTTAATCTTTCTCAATCTGGTCAAGTCTCTAATTAAATTTAGTAATTTTCTATAACGCAACGTGGTAAAGTAGTTGCACAAATTAAGTAACCGTCTGCCCGGAAAAAAATGTGCAAGATATTTTCTTTTTACTTTTATTTACTTCAGCATTTTGCTTCCCCACATGAAAAAGAGTAGAAATGATAAATAAATTGTGAACGCGACGGGACAACAAAATAGTGAAGCAACATTATTGGGTAATCAATCAAGCTAAGTTAATCAATTACGTAATCAAAGTTACATATGCCGTCTTGTTATTGTTGGGGTAAATTCACAGCCGGACGTAGCTACATACACACTAGGATTTTATATAAATAACTCCAGCTATATAGTGGCTTCACTATTTAATGATAAATATAATAATGAGGGTTGATCAGTGGTAAGAGGAAAATTGATTTGTTCACACAAGTCCAAAACTTTCTTTTTATAAGGCTTTCATGCTCCCAAACTTTCTCTTCACTTGACTCTCTCTGTCTCTGAAGGCAAGAGAACAAATTAAAGGCGTGTTAGTACAAATGAGACTTTTAGTCCAGGAACTGGAAAACTGGTATTCGTATACCGCAGCACAGCATAGCAGCATAGCAGGACACAGGTTCATGAATGCATGGTCATTTGTCATTTGGCCAAGCAGAAGATCACTCACTCTGAGCGATATATATTTAAGGTTTTCCTCCAGTCCAAATGTATGTACTATAATAATAACATGGTAGATAAATATATATTATTATTAATGTCATGTGCTGGGAAAGTCATTTTGACTACGCCAGATTTGTCACAAGTGTGAGTTGACATGACCTTTTTCCTGATAATTGTGTCTGCTCTGCTTCGTGCACTCTCCTTTCCTTCTTATTATTCCATCCAAATTAAATTCTAAACTCTTTTCCCACTTTCTCAGATTTAAGCGATAAATTAAGCGTGAAATCTTCATGCTCCTCTCTAACTTTACATAGTATACCTATCTACAAGTCTACTTAGTTTTTTATTCTCGCAAAAAAATACATAAAACACAGTTGACTTAGCTGTGCACTCAAATTTTCTCGCACTCATTTAGTCGTTTCATTTTGGTGTTGTTGCAATCGGTAAATAAATGGGACAAGGAAATGCGTCGAGTCAAAATGGGATTTGAAAGGAAGAATGCGCAGGGAAGCGAAAAGCGAGACAAGCCATCAGGATTATTAGCTGCCAGAAACAGAGGGAAAGTGCACATAGCCAGATTGGTATACACACAAGGCCTTAAAGAAAAATAGAATTTTTTTATGCGATCTCGCTACCACAAAACACCAGCCAACACTTTCTTTCTTTTCTCTTGTTTTACAGTTTTGTACCATCACTGCCGCACGTGTAAACACGTAAGAAAGGGAATATAAAAAAAAATGATTTCCCAGACGTATTGTGTTTTTTAGATGTGCGTAGTAAATAGTTTTTTTTGCTCATAATCACATTAAGGTATTGTCACATGACAGCTTGCACACACAATGCATATTAAGGAATTGAACCTTTGCTCATATTTTCCTTCAATCTATTTTCATTTTTTTTTGTGGGTATTTTCTCTGAGCAGTTATTTGATCACTGGATATAGAAATGAATTTATTTTGAGCGACATGTGACGGCTATGATGAAAATTGAAAGGAACAAAATTTATAAAGTGCTTTTGTTGTACGTACCATACCTGCGCGTACACTTTTAAAAGGAAATGGCTTAGGCAATAATATAATAAAATGAAAGATTCTCTCAAGGCAACTCAACTCCAAAACATTCAAAACATGTTTTCCACTTTCAAACTCTTTTTCTCATTCTTTTTTTTGTGCTATAATCATTTTGGTGGAGACTCTCTGTCTAAAAAGCTCTTTATCCCTGCAATAACCACATGAGAATTTAAATAAGCTAACTAAGCTAAGAATGAGAAATAAATTGTCAACTCATTTTCCGAGTGTATTTATTGATAGGCTTGGAAAGGGCGTACAATTAAGAACAAGTCCCTTCAAAACACAATACACTCCACAAAAATCCAGACATTAATGGATAAAAATATGTAGACGTTTTATCAAAGGAACGTATCACGGGTTTTTATGCGATTGCTCTTCAAGTCTGTCGTTGGTTTGTTGGTTGGTTTGTTTTGTTCCAGCTCTAACTTTGAAAAGAGTTATCATCATCTTCAAATTTTGTACACTAATTCCTTGGGTTAAGAGCTTGGGCTCAGTTGGTATTGAAAATCAGTCAAATCGGTTAAAAAATATCAAAATTTCAAGAACTCTCAAATTAAAAAAAAATCAAACCTAAAAAAACTCCAAAATTTCAAGAATTTTTTTAAAGATGATAATTTAAAACAAATCTAATTAAGAAAACTAAAATTTCAAAAAAAAACTTATTAAATAGTTATTCAACGGTCCTTAGTTCAGCCTTAAAAGGGTTTATTGGCTTATAATAAACGAAATAGAAATCTTTTAAAAGCTTTTGACATACCTACCTATTCCCCCAATTAGCAAACATCCTTAGATTTACTTTCAACTTAGGAGAATATATTGTATTGAAAGGCTACAAGACACCAAAAATCAAACAAAGCCAAGTGGAAGGTAATGGGGAAAATGACAAGTTGCTTTCAACTTTTTTCCCCATTCAAATTATCATTATTGTGCAAAGTGGCGTGTGCTTGCTCTTTATTTCTTCGACTCAAAACAGTTTAGTTGTTCATTTTTGTAGCCACATGACGACATGACACACTGATTTGGTTTAAGTAACCAGAAACCCAATCAAAGTAGATATGAGTAAAGGGGAATTGAGTTGAGTATTACGCAAACTTTATTATTATAACTCACAATAGCCATTTTTACGTTTAATTATTCCTTTGCCCTTCAAATACTCTTTTTCCGGCATATCAAATCATTTCTTTCAAGTTTCCTACTCTCTCTTAACATCTTGTTTTCATATTCTAGTAGCCAAGGTGGATAAAAGGCTTAAATACATATATCCCTCCTTTTTTTAATCTCACTTCATTCATTTGGTATAACATTTTATAAATAAATTGTTTGTACAATTTACCTTTTAATTGGCAGCTTGTTTTGCAAGTGAGCTGTATAAACTTACCTTTAATTAACTTTGTAATGGAAATTTTGTAAAAAAATTTTCTCTCAAAATAATTGGAATGCTCTAACAATTAAGCAACGTTCAGTTTCTATTTTTTGCTGCAACTGAGCAAAATATGGCACAAATGTCTCTCTGCCTCTCATCCGATGGAGTCACTCAAATAGCCATAAAACTGTCACAAAAATCTTATGACCCAAAAACAAGTTTCCAAAAAAGTAGTCCAAAAAATGAAATGAAAATTTCGCATTTGCACAGATTTGATATGACTGACAATGGAAAAATGAGTGTGACATTAGCAATACAGATATTTAAGTGTAAAATGTGCTTCAGAAACACATTTTGAGACTTGTAACCTAGTTTTTCAATTTTTGTATAAAAAATACATCCCCTTCCCCCTAACCTTCTTTTCCTAAAAAGATAAACTCACTCACGTCGGTATAAACAAATAAAAATATTTTCATTAAATGCATGCACCACACATGTTTCTTTTCATATCACATGACGGTTTCTTAGACTACTTTGCTTGCCATCTCCCGCAAAACCTGTTACAAATGTGCCAATACACGAAATGCTCATAAATAAAGTTACTTGGTGAATAAAAAAAAAGATGCAGAAAAAATACAAATTATGGATAGCGACATGAATATTGACTACATATCTTATTATGTTGCTCTTGCAATGGGATATTATGCAGTGTAGTCTTAAATGTAGCACACATGTAATTCATTCCGTCAAACAAAGTGCTTTACTAATGAAACTTCAACACTGTCACTTTTTTTTCATGTGTATAAAAATCCATATGAATTCAATGAAAAGCTTAAAAATTGTTACAAAAAAAACAAACAAATAAATACCCAATTTTGTTTGTATGCCTGCCTGTCAAAACCAGATTACATAACCAAACACACTGGGGCAAAATCAAAACGAAAATGGAAAAGAAAATGTGTGTGCATTATTAATTTTTTTTACTTAGGTTTATATTACATGAAAATAGTTTATCTATTTTTTATACTCCGTTTTTTCCTCTCTTTTTTCTGGGCAACTCGTGTAACTGAAGCTGAAAATGAGTTTGAAAAAGTAAATAAATAAACATATTTTTTGGGAGGAATAATAGGTATGCAAGAAAGCTTTTAGATTTATCTCTTTATTTTCACGCAATAAATATCTACAAGGTTTTTATGTTTTTATACATTTTTTTTTTCAAGAAAAAATAAGACAAAAAATATTGTATCCTTTCTACCATTTTCTGTTTTGATTTTCTCTTCTCTTTTTTTCCAAAGGTCTTCACAAACTTATTTTACTCTCCACCACTCCTCAACTTTCAATCTCTTGTAAACCAACAAGCCAATATAAAAAAGGACACACAGACACACACGAGGCAAAGTATTTTATTTTCGCCTAACAAACACGATTCATGCATCTCATAACATAATCTTTTGTACAGTGTTTTGCAAAACTATTGGCTTTGCTGCAATACTTTTTTTTCTAAAAAAAAAGTACATAGCTTATATAAAAATACATGTACATATTTTTGAGACACTTATATGTATTTTTTTTCACTCACACCAGAAAAAAATACATTTAGTTGGAAACACATGTGTGTCATATGGATGGATTTTAAATAATCCTCAGAGAGCACTTTTCCTTGTGCCTTTCGCGAGATTCATGGAGGATGGTGTGTAGTTTATAGCACACTTTGTTGTGTCGCGTCAAGGAGAAGGTTACTTGCTCCTATTTTTTTATTATTTTTTTCCACTGTACTTCTTTTTCCCTTCAATTGAGTTAGTAAAGAGGAAAAAGGCATAGAAAAAAAATATATAAATGGCAACTCTTTTCCTTTGGAGTGATTCCTATTTTCTCACCGTAACTTGTCTCTACAACACACACACTTGGTTCCAAAGACCCAAACAAGAAAAAAAATATGGAAGGAAAAATGGAGTTAGTTTGGGAGGAGTACAAGGAGTAGTGTAAGAACATTACATAGTTTAATAGAAAGTATGTGTTTTAGTGGTGCTGGTGGGTTATGTGTTACTTTCCTCTCTCTCTCTCTCTCTCTCTCTCTCTCTCTCTCTCTCTCTCTCTTGTTGGATGGCATTCTTGTGCGTTTCAAAAATGTGCTAAATACCAGAGGATATATTCATGGAACCAATCCTCCAATCCTTTAACAATGTCACTTTACATTTTCTTCAAAAAGTTGATGCTACGTACTGCTCCTTTCTCTGAATACTGTAACAAAAGGGAAGAGAATATTGCCAGCTATTATTGCTATTCCTGCATGATTGCGTCTTTGGCCAGCTTTTATACTTACTTTCCGCCTCAATGACTTTTCCTGCAAACTATTTTCTCTGTTCAGGCCCCCTCCCCTCTTACCCTATTTTCCAAACCATCCATGCTTTTTCATGCATGCCTGCATTAAATATTCACAGTCTGCCTTATGCATATTATTATTATTATTATTATTATTATTATTCGTATCCAAGGAAATGATAAGACTGGAACAAGATTTTGTAAATTGCTTGGAATTTTTCATGACACACTTGCGAGACTCTTCCTCCTCCTGTCATCCTCAAATTCTTGTCCTCAGCAGTTACAACCACCACTCTAACTCCACTACATTTCCCGCCTTGTCCGCTCTTCATTCATTACAAAATCTGTACTTTATAACTACTTATTTCTCTCCAGTAAACTGTTTTTTTCTCTCCCGCCAATCAAAACTTGTTTTGTGCACGACACAAAATGGGGGTTTTGTTGGGGCAAGAGTAGTAAATATATACGCATATAATATTCATTCACCTTCCGCTCATCCTTCTTGGAAAAAACCAAATCCCGTCACAGCACTTGAGACATCATCAAATTACCATTTCCTACCTGACATATTTACCATTTTTAAGTCGTCAGTGATAATGCACACCTCCACCACCCACCGCTTCAAGCATTATTATTATTGCCCCTTGAGTGTCGCTATTTGGTGCGGCAAAGATGATAATGATAATAATGATGATGGTAAAGGTGTAGTCTTTGTATCTACCTAACACCATCCTTCTTTTCGACCATCTCGAAGAATGTGGCTTTTTTAATAGCTGCCGTGTACTTTGACTGAGTGAAGCGGTTGGTGGTACTTAGCACAAGGCGTGCATCTACTCTAAAATGTTGATAAGAGGGTGAGAGGGAAACTTCCGCTTTACAATATATTGGAGTAGTAACTCAGAGTCATTTCCCCCGCTTATAAGTTTAAAGAGTTTAGAAGGACAGGACTGTGGTTTGTTGCCATGCAGACATTTGGAAAGTGAAAACTAACCACAATTAACTTGAACTCAAGTAGCTTCTTCAGACTCCAGTCCACCACCACAGCCCAACACCATAAATAATATATTGTGCTGGCGCATAATAATAATAATAATAATAATAATGAGAATGGCACAAGATTTTATGGAGCGTCAACTTATTCCTTTTTACGAGCACAACACAGCAAAAACCCTGCACAATATATTATGTATCTTGCTAAAAAAAATACTGTCGCGGAAAATGTGGAACAACGCATTTTTCTATAATGAAAATCATTTTCCAACCACTGCCACTACCGACCAATCTCTGTTCCTGATTACCCAACTTTGTTCACAGTCGGAATCCCAACATGCGCCACTTCTCTCCCAACCAATCTACGTAAATAATTGCTACTCTCACTTCCTTTTCAAACCAGCCAGGGTAAAACAGTTGCAAAAAATCAGGTCCCAATGGGTTAACGTTTTTTTTTGGGGGGGAGCTGTATGTCTAACGATATTGTACAAATAAATATGACAACAAGTTTCCAAAGCAACTGCTACAAAGTTTCTTTAGTTTTCCTGATGGATAATTTCCTTTTGTAATTAATATTTTGTAATACAGTTGCGTACTTCAATGTCACTATCAGCCTTAATTGCATTTGGCTTCATTGCCACCATTAAGAAAAGAGCTGACAGATTTTGTAATAAGTAAATAGGTGGTTTATTTAGGGATACAACTGGTGTTAAAAACAACAAGTATTTTTGAACGTGCGCTTGAAGGACAAAGTGTAGTTTTTTATTATTCCAGAGCAACCAAAACAAATCCCTTTAATGCAAGCAAAAGTAATAAAAAAAAAGTTGATAGGATAGATGAGAAGGGAAGGAAATTAGTTGGAGAGGATCCCAAACATGTGCTAATTGTTTTGTTGCGAAAGAGATATCTCTACTTTTTCTTCTCGACAAAGTCAATGTCAAAATGCAGGAAAGATTTGCATCCCAAAACATACGTTTATTTATGGAATGCAAACAAGTGTGCTGAAGGTCGACTCATTGGAGGACAAGGGGAAAGCCTTTCAAGATAGACAATTAAATTAAACAATAAAATTGGAGATATGTTATGCAAAATGTTATCAAGTGGCGGACAAGAGAAATGCTACACGCGATTCCATATGACGTTCCCATCTACCAACTGCATTTTATTCAACCAAATTAAAATGTACAATGGGTGGTGGTGATGATGATATGCCAATCAAAGGTCAGGCTTTAATCAACATGTTTTCAAAATCATAACACCACTTGTAACTTGTAAATACGACAAACAGGAAAAGTATAATTAATTATTCAAAGACACATCACAATTTAAATGTATTTATACAAATTTATGCTACCTTTCAAAAAATGTTTCAAGGATTTCCCCACAAATTTTGGACAAAAAAATGTATGATGATGACTGATGATGGTAGCAATATGTATTGTGAAGCAACACTTTTCTGTGTTTATTTTCGCAGTTGAACTAACATGTTTCCCCTGTCATCATTCCAGACACACAACTTTGTTTTGTACACCAACGCAAAAGGGTTAGAAATAAAGTTGAAGAGTTGATTACGAATACAAATAATAATTTTGTTGTGTTGCTAAATGAAAGGAAATTGAAAGGACAGAGATTTTATATCTGCACATATTATTGTTCATGTCTATCTTTTCCCCTTTTTCATCGGAAATATCAATCCGGCCCTAAAAGTTATCCTTCCTCTTTTTCTTCATCAGCTCACCATAGTCTCTGCTTGTCATTTTGAGGTCTGCTGCTGCAGTTACGTTTTGTAGTCTCTCCGCGTCACAACTCCTCTTGTTTTTTGTTGTTATTCCTCAATTGAAACTCTTGTAATGCGCGCTACTATACAACTCGACAAAGAGCGAGGCACACACTGCATCACATTATTAATCATTCCCTCATTCTTTTACTTCCCTCCATAAAATCATATTTAAATTTGCTCATTTTGTGAGGATGTATAAAAGCTCATTTTATATACCAAAGCATTGTAAAATTGAGAGAGATTTGTGTATACTTTGCATGTGGGTGGTGGGCGTGTCCAAAATGAATACACACTCACTTTGTTCATATGCTTTACTCAAAATTAAAATCCATTCTTTGAACAAAGCGGATGTTTGCGGTTCATCACTTTCTACTATTTATGCTTTTTCCATTCAAACTTTACTCTCAATTCTTATCCTCATCATAGCTTCAATAAATAAATGCGTTGCGCACACAAAAATAAATCTCCCACCCAAATTCACATGTTGGAAATTTTGGATATTGACCAAATTATATTGATCTTGAATTTTTTTTAAACTCATTGATTAAAATATATAAATATACATACATGCATACCCACATAATTTTATATGACACTTTACTATACTCTGTAGTGGAGATACACATTTTCATTTTTCATGCAAATCCATGCAAATTGCTCAACATTTGGATCCAACGATGATGATGTGAAGGATGATTATGTTTTCAAGTCTCCCATTCCAAACGTGCATAATACCTACTCAACCACGAGTACAATGAAGGGGTGTGTGTCTCCTCAAAACTTTTACCAAAAAAAAGAAGAGAAGACAAACAAAAAAGTAAGGATCCACTTTGCTCTTTTTTTCTACGTTTTCATTGAGAGTTTGTTTGTAGGTAGCTGCCAGTAGCAGTCGAGTAGTCTCATCAAGAATCCATTTTTATGTTTGGTGCTGCTTTTTTTTTCTACGTTTTCATTGAGAGTTTGTTTGTAGGTAGCTGCCAGTAGCAGTCGAGTAGTCTCATCAAGAATCCATTTTTATGTTTGGTGGTGGTGCTGCTGCTGTTGCAGTAGTCAAAATCATTTAGACATAAAGCGAAAGAGAGAGAGGAGCGTGCTTTCTTTGCAATTTTGGAAAACGAGCCTCCTCTTTCCAATCTTCTCCTGGATTGCATGCACATCAGCCTTTCAAAAAAAATATATGCATAAAAGACATAATGGATATATTGTTCTAATGTTTGTCTCATTTATAAAGATGCATAATGCTATATACTCAACTGCGTGCAACATGAAAATAACCTCAACTTGGATTACAATACGCTTTTCCTTTTCTTTTTTTTCCATGGCAAAGGAGTGTATCATAAAAAAATGGAGAGCATATCGTGGCCGTCATCATGAGGGAAAAATAAAAATGAAAAATGATATTATATTTCATACAAGTCAACAGTCAAAAAAATACTCCTTGTTTTTTTAACACAGCTAATTTCAGTCACTCAAAAGCAAAAGGATACGAAGAAAAAATAACGCGTGTTAGGTGGGTTGTGATGTGTGGTGGTGGTGGTGGTTTTCTTGGTGTCAGATGTGTATGCATGAATGGATCCAATGGAATATTATGTGGTTGTAGAAAAAAAAAGAAAGGCGCAAGGTATATTTTTTTTTATGTGTGGAAGTTTTGGTAAAATTGGAAAGTGCTCAAGGGATCCTAGTAGTAGCATTTTGGTGGGATATTTTTTTTCTTGGAAAGAAAATCTACTCGTTTGTCAAAAGGAGAACAAGGTAAAAATCCTTGCAAAGCGATGACACACAAAAGTCACGGCGAAGTAAATCAAGAAAAAGTGTTACTTATGCCATTATATTATTATTATTATTAATATGAAAAATGTTGGCAGTGGTATAGAAAAAAAAGAGCGTATAAATATAGCGAGGTTTAGTCGTAGACAGCTTTCTTTTTTTTATAACCAGTTGACTCTTCTCTCAAAAAATATATATATATATATATTGCGCAGCATGTTGCCCCATCCTCCTCCAGATGATCATGTAGCCTTGTGCTCCCAATAATAACGCATATATATTTACATTACTCCAAAAAAATACACAACATTATACATAAACCTACCGTATTCTCTCTAAAGATGGCATATCCCTCTAGATATCCCAATGCTTTTTAACATTGTAAAAAGATACGGACTAAAAATCGGAGGGATAAGCTGTCAGAATATGAAGTAGCTGCCATCTTTAGAGATAATACGGTATTCCACAATATTGAATTCTAGTAGTGCACTGGTGGTGCTCCAGTGCTTGTACACTATTTTTTATAAAGATTCACTGCTCTTTTTTTCCAAACGAGTAGTATCCATCCAGCAGAAGAGAGATTCCAAAAGATGTCAACAAAAATTTAAGATTCTGTCAGACTTGAGACATGTTCTTCTTTCCTTCTCTGCTCAAATCTACCATCTTACTCATATTTTATACATCTGCCTAAGGGTAAATAGGCATACACTAAGTCGTAGAAAAAAACAGGATGAGTTTAGATTCTTTTTTGATTGCGAGAAACGTGTAGGCAAGGGATACAAGTATAGACTACTTACTTGTTTCCATGTGTGTAAAGCGAATAATAGGCGGGCTAGGGAAAAGAAGAAAAAGAAGAAAAAAAAAACACTTTTGTTTTATGTCGTAGTCGTGTAAACGTAGCTACGTTTATACGCCTTGGCTTTTTTTATGCATTCCAACCTTTTTTTTGGGGTTTCCATTAAATATGCAAAACAAAGTCATTTCCTTGGTTTCCCACCAATTGTCTTGATTCGTGCTTGTATGCTGCTATAAAAGGCAAGGAATAAAAAACGAGTAGTTGAGGAATAAGAAAGTCTAATAATGTTACCATTTCCTTAAAATCAGGAGATTCAACTGCTCTTGACCATCACTTTTGTGGTTAGGCTGTTAAATCCAATTTTATTTTATTTGGAGGGTAAAAAAAAGAAGAAGGAGAACTTATGCGGTTTTTATTTTTTCCCTTGGCAAAAAAGATACATTGGATATTATGCATTGGATTTTGATGCAAGTCACGTCAAAAGTTGATTAAAGCCAAGTTATGAGAAAAAAAAAGAGGAAGGAATTTGGAAGGATGTGTGTAATTTAAATTTGAAGGATGGAAGCAGAGTATATTGAGGAGCCAGATAGTTGCTCTGCTTCTCTACCACACCAACCCACATAACGAGATAGATAGATGGAGAGAGAGAGAGAGAGCTTCACAGAATAAATTCCATTACACTCTCTCACTCGCTGGATGAGGAGAAACAGAAGAAGAATAAAAAAAAGATCCAACTTTTCTAGTTTTGGAAATGAGGGTAAAGTTTCCTTGGGCCCACTGGCATGGCACTCATTCCTCTCCGTCTCTTACTCTCGTCCTCCTTTCCCTCCTTCTCCTCCCATTTTCAAAAAAAGAACCACAAAGACAAACGAGTAATAATGTGCGTAGTGGAGTATGTATACGTGATACGTGCATGAATAATAGTAGTGTGATGGTTATGGATGTAACAAAAAAGCTGGTGAGGTTGTTGGAAAAAGGCTAAGAAAAATACAACGTCCTCTATTTTTTGTGGATGGGAAAAAAAAGTTAAAAGTGAGGGGAAAAAAGTCTGAAAAATACTATGCCTATTCCTTTCTTCCTTTCCTTCTGCAACCAGTCTTTTCCACATTATGCATTAATGCTTTGTTTTCTTTGATAATGTTCAATTCAAGCCAGTAAAAACCCTTCCATCCCACATAATTTTACATTCTTTTTATATATTTTTTGCATGTTTCCACAACCATTTTTGCATTTTTGCACTATCTTTTTTTAGCCAAGGCTGAAAGAGAGAGAGAGAGAGAGGCAGACTGCTTTAATTTCATATGCAAATTATTTCTCTAGCTTTTTAGGTATTGCAAAATAGTTATGCAAACAAGGTAAAAAAAGCGTTTTAACACATTCAAGTTAATTTTTCTACTGGAATTTGTCGTAATGTTTACTTTTTTGCACCGGGCCAATTGCAAAAGAGGATTTTATGAGAGAGTCAAGTTTACACATTTTTAGGCTGTGTCAACTAAAATATAACAGAATGATATAGCAATTTAATTTAGAGTTAGACCCTTCTCCCCGGTAATTCAACAAGTAAATAACTAAAAAAAATATATAAAAAAAGCTGTAGACTTGTAAAAATTCGCAAACTATTATTCCAATCCAGTTTCTACTTTTTCTCTCTCGCAAAATGAGAAACATGTCGTGAAATGTGTAAACATTCATTTTAATTTGCTTATGTCGCTCTTAAAAAACGAGAGGATGTGAGCTTATTGTGTCATCATTAGTATGATCCCAGTGACAAGGGCAGTGGAAGCAGAGCAGTATTCACATGTTTATTCGCTTTCATTTTAAACTAAATTATTTGTAACGTCGAGTCTGGCGGTGGTGGGGGTATACCCATCAAAAAGTCTCTCAGTCCTCACATTCCTCATCTATAAAACAAGTCGTGGAGTTCAAAAGCTGGAGTGGGAATGAGAAACCCTGGTGAAAAGTTGCTCTCCGCAGTAAATATTCTGCACAGAGAGCTAATGACCAGTTTGCGTCACTCTGCTAATCCATGCGTTAATGTCCTTTCACATCTCATTCGTGCGAGCCCCGTCGTGCAAAAACTGGCTTGTTCTCTGCAAAAAGGCAAATAATGATAATAAAAAGTTGATGCTGACGAGGTGTGTCAAGTACACAGGAGCCGCTCTTCATTTTTCCACTCTTACGCAAATCGATTTGATAACCTGCTCTGCTCAACTTTGTCAATTACGAGATGAAGACACACACGTCGTCCTTCACTTTTAAAACACTTGCAATCCTCATCCCTGCATTATTTTCGTGGAAAAGAAAGTATATTATATTTAGTGGCTCGTTTTTCTCGTTTGTAAGAGAAACCCATCTGAAGCTCACGTTCTCAACACACCAAAAAAGAGCTTTTTTTTTGCACTGAGGCAATAATGAAGAGAATTTTGGATTTTGGCTAGTGAGGATATAACGTGTAAATGAGAGCAAAAAAAAGGAATGAGAGAAAGCAAGAACTTTGAACTTTTGCATTCATCAAAATGCGGGATGGCGTCCTCGTTCAATTTCACAAGAGTATAGTAACTTGTTTCATTATCCTAAACCACAGGGGATGGAGTGATCCGTGGAAGAAAAAAAATGATGCCTCACGTTCAAGTCTCTGGGATGATGAAATCCCTAGGAAAATGAATATATTATTATATCTACTATATACCTGTGCACCACTCTGCACACATCCAACTTGGGAAAATAACTTTTGAATCCATGTCATTATAATATTGAGTGAGTGATCTTGATGATTAGAATACCTCTGGAGGAAAAGGACATGAAACCTCATTCATCTTGTTCCCTTTCCCACACACACAAAATATATATATAGAGAGAGAGATGCTCTTTTCCTATTTGAATTTTAAATGACAACTTTTTATACCCTCGAGTCCTCCTAACATAGACTAGAGCCCTTTGAGAAAAATATGAGGGGAGGGGTGAAACGGGTGACATTATTAGAATGGGGAGTAGTGGTGTGAACATATTATTTACTTGTTATATAAGGAATGTATTGTTATAATAAATTATACATGTTTCAATACAGATCATGTTTCATTCTGTCAAGTCAACCCTTTTAATTGAGCTTTCCCCTGGGTTCCCTCTCATCCTCACTCCCTAACATGTTTACTTTGCTCAAGTCAGCCTACTCCCAATTTGGAATGCTAACACTCCATTATTATTATTATTATCATTGTTATTATCATTGTTATTATTATTATTATTATAAATACTTGGAAGTTTGAAATATAAACATGATTAGATGCGCATTGCTCACGATAACATCTAAACCCTATTGATTACAATTGAAATTCCTCCTCCATTTCCGGAAATCCTATTACACTTTTGTGTCAAATAAATGATAAAAAACGTT
>JAITYZ010000218.1:0-25115 GCA_027744595.1 Paronellides praefectus | reverse complement strand
CAGCCGTGTGAGGGAGAAATGATCATCTTGCTACATTTCCATTTGAAGGTATGATTTGTATTAGTAATAAAATAATTTCCGTTAAATGTGGTTTGTAACTTGTCAGTTAAATAAATCGCATTTAAGTAGTAATGTCGAGGACTATTACTAAATTATTATTATTCGAGTTTGTTTATGTGACTAAAAATAAATTTTGTGAATTTACAGCCTCCATTTGTCATCACTTTGGAAGATGTAGAGTTGGTCCACTTTGAGCGTGTGCAGTTCCATCTTAAGAACTTTGATATGGTTTTTATTTTCAAGAACTACGCAAAGAAAACTGTCATGGTCAATGCTATTCCGATGAACATGTTAGATCATGTAAAGAATTGGTTAAAGTGAGTGAAACTTTGCATTGCATAAAAAAATTACCTTCCGCTTGTGACATATAATAAAAAACCCGTTCCTAAATGCATATTATTAAAATTTTATTTATAGCTCTTGTCAGATTGTGTACACTGAAGGAATCCAGTCCTTGAATTGGGTCAAGATCATGAAAACCATTACAGATGATCCAGAAGGTTTCTTTGAAAATGGAGGATGGGACTTTTTAAAACCCGAGTCTGACGATGAGGGCGAAAAAGATGATGACGAATCGGAAGAAGATGAAACGTTTGAGGTGAGCGATGATGAAATTTCTGAAGAAGATGAATCGGATGACTCGGAGTATTCTGAAGTTGAAGAGGACGAGTCTGAAGAGGAAGATGATGAAGGTAACTCAAGTAATGTCTGTAATAATTTTATAAACTTGTTTGGAAACTAGCCGCCCCTCTGCTAGGACACGATTCTTTGTAGAATCGTGTTTTGCTTACTGATAACATATAAACATACCATGATATTATTATTTGAAAGAATTAGGAAGCAGTGAAGAAAGTGGAAAGGACTGGTCAGACTTGGAAGCTGAAGCTGCAGAAGCTGATAAGGGCCACAAATTTTTCGAAGATGAGTATACTCGCTCTAAGGGCCCTGGTGGTAGCGGCCCTCCAGTCGGCGGCTCTAAACGACCAGGTGCACCATCATCATCATCATCATTCAAGGACCGTCATCCATCTAAGAAGCAAAAACGGTAAGTATACTCATATTGTACTCATGATGTATACCTTTTGTCCAGTTCACTGAACTGAGTTCAGTTATGTATGTTGTATTTCTTTGTACTAATCCCTAATGTAAATGCATTGTGTTATAGTCATTCTCCATCTCCTTCGAAATCCAAGAGCTCTTCTCACAAGAGCAGTCACAGTAGCAAAGATCGTGACCGCCACAGCAAAAGTAGTAGTAGCAGCAGCAAGCGTCCCCGTGAATCGCGTGATTCTCCAAAATCAAAATCATCCCACAAGAGGCATAAGTAAGTGTTACGTTTGTATACAAATTAAGCAGTCACAAATAACAAGCAAAAAAATCTTTACGTTATTTTTTTCTCTTTTCGTTTTATAGGAAGTAAATAACCTTGTTTGAAGAACAACCGAAATGAAAGCATAAAATATTAAATTTTACTATTATTTGTAATAAAATCAATTTCAAAGTAATTATTCTATTACAGTGGTGTGGGATATGCTAAAATTAATTATTATTATGGAACGTTTACAAATATTCTTTGACCTTTATTCGTTTTACTGAAACTTAGTGAGTGTATTACATACTTTAAACGTTTGAATTTAAACAAAATTAACACTGTACCAATAAACTGATGGTGTCCTTGTAAGTGATTTCTTCATCTTGGTAATTTTACAAATTAATGCATATAGGTGATGAGATATTATATATAGCCGTGGTAGGTAGAAACTGGGCATTGGATTTAGAGTGTGTTGATTTTTTGTAAGCATAACGTATTTTTATTTTATTTGGCTGCTTAAAGATCATATTATTTTACATTGCCATTCGAAATATAATATAAATAAAATGGTAAGTAATTAGTAAATACACATTTAAGTTGACTTGTCATGTTCATACTATATACTGAGCAAGCAGAGCTAATTCATTAAATGTAATGCGTTAATATATCACTCTGTCTAATTAGTAGTAATAATACATAGGTATATTTTTTTTAAAGTCGATTAACATTGCAATAAGTAATGACCAGACTAACATTGTAAGTTTTAAATTTTGCAGACTAATTAACTTGATTTTTGGTAACCTTTATTTTTATTTTTTATGACAAGGAATACTGACTAGATTTATTTACACTTTTTAATGTACTGCATAGTTATGCCGTATTTACAAATATTATTAATAGTTCATATCATCTATTTGACTTACCTAATTTAATATTGCACATATGTACTTTGCAACTTGGAAATTGAACTTGTATTTTTTATTCAATTAGAATTTTTTTCGTTATCTAGATTACTGCAAAGTAGTTAATTACTTTTTTTACATGATGAGCAGAAAAACAGTTTTTACGGGTTTATAAAGAATTTGGATATCTACGCTTTCTAAATACGATTTACTACCAAACACGCGCCCTTTGCTATATGATAAAGATAACTTTATTCTTCATGTAAATCAAAATTGGTTTCCCGTTTTCCAGGAATTTCCACTTGTGCATTATGGATTTATTTAAGATTTAGAAGGATGTCCAGAAGGAAGGACAGCCATGGGAAGAAATTTTATCCTGTTCTGTCTATTATTTTCTTCAGCAGACTGCACAATTTTCTTTGCATGCCACTGGTGCTTTTTGATTCGTGCTTGCTCAAACTCTCTAGTTTTTATACATATCACATAAGACTTTCTCCATGGGTGTGTTCCCAATAGTTCTCTGAAAGAAGAGCATCTCAATACGAGGAGCAGGGACGTGCCGGAGGAGGGGCAGCATGAGCAAAAGTCGTCCAAACCTCGCTGGTTGCGTAGGGTGTTGGCCTCGTGAATGCTGGCAAAGCATTACTTGCGCCTGATCTTGTAGATTCTCAACTTGAAGGGGATCCTTTAAACCTCGCGTGTCTATAGGACAAGAAATCAGAGATCAGCCCACATCATCATCATCATCATGATCACAACCACCATTCTTAGACATGGTGCATTCTTCATTTTTCCCCTAGTCCATGCCTCATTTTCCTTTTTATTTCGTCGTGTAGCTTACCACTTTTGAATAACACAATGGCCTTCAAGCAAGCAAACTCTGCGGGATCTACACCAATTGCTCTAAACCGAACTAGAGCATCATTCAATGTTCTCAGATCACCAGCAATCTGAACTGCCTTGCCATTGGGGAGTTGTGAGAGATGATCTGTTGCTGAGAATAGGGATACGGCATCTCCGGGCATACACCACTGAATTGCATTGAGAAGGAATAGATCTGCCCATGCCTCCTCTAACAAAATTACCTACAAAAATTGATAAATTGATTAAAAAAGTGATTCTCAACAATCCGTCCTAACAGAGTTAGAATCCGTCCGTCTATTACAGTTTTGGAATTATAAAGCATAATACATAATAATTAAATTTAAACACTAACTTGATCACGAAACGGTAGACTTGCAAATGAAGGTAGATTAATCCGTCTTTCTATTACAGTTTTGGAATTATAAAGCATAATACATAATAATTAAATTTAAACACTAACTTGATCACGAAACGGTAGACTTGCAAATGAAGGTAGATTCTTTGCCCACTTGACAGCCATAAATAGCAACCTTGCGGATGTCTCATAGATTGTCTCATGAGCTGGATTGTAAATTGCAGAAGGTATTTCAATCGCATTACTAGCTGGTGGGGGACCGCCACCACCACCACCACCTCCATTATTTGATGCAGCTTGTGATGAGCCTCCTGAAAAGCTCACAGAATTAGAGTGGTTTCCACCATTTCCATTGCTGTTGTTATTAACATTGTTTCCATTAGAGGATGGTCCTCCAACGCCATTTGGTGTGTTGGATGATGGATGCATTACAGGAGTCCTTCGTTGAGGTGTGTTATCATCACTTGTAACATCAATGCTGTCCTCTATTCAATTAATGGTCAAATACCAAAATCAACTACAATCCCAGCAAATTAAAACACACAACATGAACACAAAATTCAATTATGTTGTTTTCTCTCCTAACCATCATCATCATCGTCATTATCACTGCCTCCATTTCTGTCATTTGACGATCCTGCTGTGAGCATTGGTGGATGGTGAGGCGGAGGTCCATGATGATGGAATGCATTTCCTACAGGAGCTCCTCCGTGAAGATGATGTGCTATACCAGGATGGCCCCCAATGGATAACTTGTCCTCTTGGGCCCAGTAATGGTCTATATCAAATTAGAGAAATCCCAAAGGACAGAGTCAGTAAAAAAAGTTACAAACACACACATACACACACACAACAACTTTTAGCTTTGATTTAATGACCAAAAAGGGAAGGGAACGCTGAGAGTGCAGAGAGAGAGAGAGAGGGGGTGTGATATTCAATTCCCCATCAGCATCCATTAATCACACTAGTCATGTCACATTTTATTGCTCCGTCTGTATTTTTTTTCTCTCCTCTTTTAACCTTCCTCCTCACACAACCCACATCACACCCAAATAAAAAAATAAATGGATAAATATATGCCTTGACTCGTCATCATACATTATCGTCACCTCTCAACCTTCCCAAGAGACTAATTTCGTTTTCAAAGAAAAGAGGAGGGAAAAGTAAGCAAAGTTAAATAAAACTAAAAGGGAGCAATTCATTTAACATTATTATTGCCAACATTCCAAATCCAAGCTAAAAAGTCAATTCAATTTCCCTCTCCTTTCTTTTTAAAAGTTATTTTAATTTTATAAAATGGATGTTTCAATCAATCAAGTTTCCTCCTCTGCTGAAAAGTAAAAGAGAAAACGCAATAAAAATTTAAATGCGAGGAATGCTTACCCAAAAACACCAACTGCCACTGCGGCCTCCCGTAAAGCTCGCTCTTGATCCATTTCGCAGAGTGCTTCAGGGCGCAGAGTTGCCGTATTTCGGGGTTGTCTTTCATTCTGGACAGCTACATTAAAAATTGAAAATGAAAGCATTATATTTTCGTTCATTTTACATACATTGAATTTCTGAAGATAAAAAGAACTTTGGAAAAAGGACTTTTCTCTGCATGAACTTTATGCTACGCAGCAGATTAATAGTTGGTACATTTTTGGTTTTATGCTTTCTCTTGTTTCCTTTTTACTTCTGGTTGGTTTACTTTGATTCTGTTGGTGGTGGTGGACCTCGGATCTTTCTCTTCGATCGAAATAGTACGACAGAGAGAGTAAATGTAAAAGCGTAAGAGCCTAACTATGTGTCTTATCTATTCGCTACTCTCTTTTTCGTCGTTGCTGTCGTCGGATCAGATTCAATCCAACTCCAACAACCAAACCACCGCATCGATCCTAAATCCCATCAACCAACCATCGCATCACCATCTCATGATGATAAACTTTCCACGTATAACTTCTTCAAACTATCCATCAAGTCGACCTCTCTACATATTTTCAAAAAGCCAGTTCAGAAGAGGAAATCATATTACTTTTATCCAAGTGGAAAGGTCTATAGAAAAATAAATGTGATTTTGGAGGACTTTCCTACACAAGAAAAATCTGGATGGATCTTTCAACTCAACTATATCATCATCAGCAGTAGCAGCAGCAGCAGCAACACGGCATGCATCATAACAACAAACATTCAAGCGAAAGCCAAGGAAGAAAAGGAGATAAAAAGCACGTCTACTTCCAAAAGAGGATATCCAAAAAGAAAGTTTTTTGATTGATCCGATTTCTCTCTCATTCAAACCTTTCTGCCTTATTCTCCAAAAACTTGAGCTGCTGAGCAGAGAGGATAGATCCAAGACCCAAATGTGTTGTAGCATTACTTGAATCATTGAATGAACGATAAAGGCAGCACTGCCTTTTTTATTGGCATGATGGAAGATGGAAGGAAATCAACTTTTACTTGGCCTTTACATAGTTTAGCTTCAGAGAACTCTGCTCAGAAAAAGCTTACTAGTTCAACGTTTCAGGTTTATAAAAGAAACGATTCTCTTTCATGAAAATGTACATATAACTATGCAGGATGTAGTAGATATATACAATTTACTTACGTATTCCGGTTGGTTTGTCCAACTCAATCAAATCAAATCAAGCTAAGCGACTTTCAGTGCTCTATCTCTCTCTCTCTCTTTGGGCTCTGGGGTCTCTTTTCATTGTTACCCCGATCGCGATCCGAAATAATGCTTATATATCGTTACAACTTACAACACAACAACTAAATTCGGAATTGAATAGATAGATGGAATGATTTGTGTGTAGGATGCTGGATTAACTGTGTTGTACTTTTATTTTGATGTGAAGAAGGATATATACATAATACAGCACAGCAGCAGCTCATGGAATCAAATCAAATGCATATGCATCAGAAAAGAAGAGAACCTATTTCTCATTCACAAGTCATCAGCCTATTAATCAAAAAGTTTCCGGGGCTCATCCCTTAACAAGGAGAAAAGCAAAACCCTCTTATTATTATTCTGTCTTCTTGTTGCGTGCTTTCATTCGGCATGGCAGTAGTACGTACCTAAATATATGTACGTAGGAGTATTGGAAGGAGTAAATCCTGTCAAACTCATTCTACCCTATTAAATCTACCAACAACCACTCAAAGGCAAACTTAATTTTCACAGTTGTAAGTATGGAGCGAGTCATCATAAACATGATTATAATAATAACAAGAAGGAATGTAGTTTTGATATAATAACAAAAACGACAGGGATATGATATGAAGGGAGCATGAAATAGACACAAAAGTATGCACGACAAATTTTGTGATAAATAAATAATAATATGTATCATTGCTCAATTTTTATAAAGATAGAGATAGAGAAATACATACAAGCCTTTCTTTTGACTAGGTGAAATCGTTGGGGCAAACTGAATATTTTGTTTGTACCTACATTATTATATCAGTCTATAACAGACAATAAACCAGGAAGCTATACCTCTATATATAATATATGTATTAAGAACAAAAAGCAACAAAGGAAGTATTCTTGAAGATGTATAAGTTTGATCAGATGAATGCGGTACCCTTTTTGTCAGAGAGATAATTTGGATAGCATGAAAAATCCAATTTTAAACCACTGCTTTGATTTAGCTATGTGCATTTTATATCAGTTACAAAAATTTATGTATTTTAAACCCTATTTGATCACTATGCATGATAATTACATGTGTATGCTATTTTCTATAATCTGATATATATATAAAAAATTATATCATTATTATTGCAATATCCACTCACAATTCACAGCTTCCAATTTTTATGATTGCCTTATTCTTTTCCTTTCTTTCATCTCTTTTTTGTTCACTGCTTCTATCATCATCACATCACCAATTTTTTTGTCTTTGTGCCTTGTTAGCATAATATGTGGTTCGTGCCATGCCGTTAGTCAAAATGGCTAAAGGCGCAGAGCAAACCATAAAAGGAATTTCTAGTGAAGAGTATTAAACGAGTTGTTTGAAATGTCATCAGTCCAATTCACCGTCATCATCATCCAGAATGCAGAGAGACACCGAGCCACGTAGCCAGCCAACCAGAGATAATTGGTGAGATGTGCTTTTATGCTTAATGATTAGCATCACAGCTGAATAAAGATTTTGCTACGAAGGGACAAAAGGCGAGAAACTGAGAATGATATGATCTGATCATCACCTCCTCTGCACTGCACACACACACACAAGTAAGTTTTTTTTATCCTGAAACCAAACTACAAAAGCTTTTAAATATATAGAGTAAAAAAACGACAAAAAAGGGTTATCGCTCTTTTTCAGGGTTAGCTCGTATTCACTTGTGTATCTGTGCCTGCTGTTATATAATAATGATAATAAGATGGTGGCAGCGGTAGCGGTGATGATATCATTAAGCAATAACTATTATGCATACAAAATTGATTGTGCCGATCACGGAATACCAGACCATGATACTTTCGTCTTTAACGAGCTCATCACCATCATCATCTCTAACCAACGCCACACCACACCATCGTCGAAAATCCAAGCTCCATTTTTTATTGGTGGTGGTGCTGCGATGCTGGAAGCGACTTTACATAACTTTTTCCTGTGCTTCCTTCCTCTTTATTGTGATTCCAAGTGAACCGCAAAGCCAAAATGATAATATGATGCTACTATACATACAAGCATTTCCTACGTTACTTGTTTGTCGCTTTCCCTTTAATTTGACAAAGTGCCAAATCAATTTGTAAGAGAATGATGATGATCATCGTCATCGCAGTTATGTAAAATAGACAGGAATAGTCAGTCGCAGTAGGCACATATCAGCATGATGAGATCATTATATGAATATAAACTACTTTAATAGGAGAAAGATGCATTGTTGCTACAAAAGTATAAAACTTCAAAGGGAAAGCAAAAACACATATATAGCTTGATGCTGTTGCGACGACGGAAAACCAACCATGCATACTTAAACTCCGGAAGAGATGGAAATACACGCATACAAAAAACCGGATTTAAAAAACGGAAAATCCTGTTGATCTTATTCTTAATCACGGGAAATGATGTTACACTTTTCTATCGTTGTATACCAAACAAGTTCATGGATATAAGTTCTGTTGATGAATTGAGATTTCTTTTCTTTTGTTAATTTGTTAATTTTTGTGATATGAAGAACAGAGAGAAAAAATTATAAGGATGCATAAAATTGTTTAAAAAATACATATTTCCACCCGCACAGTATGCAATTATGATTGTATGAAATTACCAGAATTAAACAGGTGAAGTAACTGTTGTTGTCTATTAAATGATGCATGATTGGAGGAAAATCCTGTTGATCTTATTCTTAATCACGGGAAATGATGTTACACTTTTCTATCGTTGTATATCAAACAAGTTCACGGATACGTTCTGTTGATGAATTGAGATCTCTTTCCTTTTATTATGTTAATTTGTTAATTTTTGTGATATGAACAACAGAGAGAAAAAATTATAAGGATGCATAAAAATGTAAAAAAAACATATTTCCACCCGCACAGTATGTAATTATGATTGTATGAAATTTACCAGAATTAAACAGGTAAAGTAACTGTTGTTGTCTATTAAATGATGCATGGTGATGGTAAAAAGCGAAAGCTGGTTGACTTACCGTCTTTGTTCATCCCCATTTGCAAACATTTCTTTAGTCTGCACGCTTGGCACTGGTTCCGATGAGCTTTATCCACAACGCATGCTCCAGTACCAGCTTGGCATCTAAACAAAAATACATTTTTATTTCCTTTAAACATTTAAATACGTATTATATAAACGCCTACAGTTAAATAAATCCATTTGCAACAGTAAATATAAGCTGAAGGTCAGTTGTTTCCAAGCTTGTAACTTGTGCAATATACGTGATTAAAAGTATGAATTTGAAAATAGCTTACGCACACACTTATTGTGTCAATTAATTATGATGTAATGACTTATTCATTACCTGTATATCAACTTTCGACGAACGCTTCTTTTAAAAAATCCACTGCAACCATTACATGCCAAAATTCCATAATGCTTTCCAGAGGACGTGTCCCCACACACGACGCAGCTTAAACCTGTACTCTGTCTACGACCTTTCCATTTCAACAAAAAAAACATTTTCACTCATGTAAAACAATGAAATAAAGCTGCAAACAATTTACTGAATCATAAATTCAACGGAAATAAATTTTGATTTTCATACCTGTCGGGGATCCGAACCCTTGCGGAATAAATGTTGGCTGTGGAGACCTCGATTCATCATTTGACGAAATAATGGATTGATGATGAAGTGAAGTCAATGTGTGTTGTGACATTCCTCCACCTCCAGATGAAGGGGGTGAGCCGGCAGCTGAGCCAGTGCTTCCACCACTATTATTATTATTATTGTTATTATTATTGTTGGTGGTCAGTGAAATCGGCATGGAAGGGGTTGAAGTCCGATGCTGATGGTGATGATTGTGATGATGATGATGGTGCTGTTGCTGGTGAGCATTATTTGACTGAAGTCGAGATATCGAGTAAGGATGAGGTGGAGAGCAGGATGATGAAGGGGATGGGGGACGTGATTCTAAACATGCATGAGACAAGAAATAAATTGAAAATTAATGCATATTATATGGTCGGTCTACCTACAATATTTCACTTTACGATCTACTACTGAAGATCATAATAACATGTTATAGTATATTTTGATCGGATTATGTTTCCACTCCATTCAAAAAGGGATAATAAAATATGAACGTGGTATCCACACACAAAATATTTTTATGTTAAAAAAAATAAGCAGTTGTAATCTTTCGTTCCCGACGACTTACTCAAATCCAGATCATCCACACACAAAATATTTTTATGTTAAAAAAAATAAGCAGTTGTAATCTTTCGTTCCCGACGACTTACTCAAATCCAGAATGTGAGGTGTCATGTCACAGCCAACAGGGGAAAGTAACATTCTCTTTGGACTTGGCGGCTCTCCTCGAATCCCTACAAAATTAAACACCAAATTGTTATATCAATTTTATTGTATTCATTCGCTATATACAATACTTATATACAATATACATTATTACAAAAAATGTGTGCATATGCATGTATTATTTTGAAGTGGATTGTTACAAAGGATTAGTGTTAATAAGAACTGACACGGCATAAATTTTAAATGATACTTTTATCATCATCTGCTCAACAAAGCAGCGCACCCGAAAACATTATGTATTTTTAGCATGATATGTTCACAGCACATAATATGGGGTAACTAAAGATGGTTCTTTTGATTGATTGAAAGGGAATGGGATATTATCAGATTGAGTGGTTTTCACAACTTGTTGAGCAATTCAATTAATATTTTATACTTGGCGATACCTTTTGATTGATCATGTATATTATGAAGGATGTTATGATCAATAATGTCATCAAAGGCCAAATTATACAATAAAACTTGATGAAAATGAGAGTTATTATGAAGATACAATTGTTATAAAGTTTTTTGAAAAGAGTGGTACACTTAGATATATGGGTATATAAATTGGTAACAATACCTCTTGTAAAATTTTGAAGTACCATCATGAAAAATCGACACTGCAATCGGAAAATTCGAAACGATTTCTACCTTCTCTCAGAGTGCTTCCAGTTTGAGTTTATTTTTTAAATTGTGACGTTAGGGTTTGATTTTTCAAAGCAAACTAAAATTAATATTACCAAACTACTTTCATTTAAAATTGAAATACTTATGACATGTGTATTTTATTAACCCATATTTTACAAGTGTGCATTTTGCATTTTTTTAAAATGCGCATATGAAAAATTATAGTAAAATTTGTAGCTTGAAAAATATTAAATCGAAGTAATTTACATTTTTTGTGGCATCATTTTATCCCAAATAAAGCTGTAAATAATATAGTATCATTGACTCACCCACTGTTGAACAAATCAAAACTTTAAAAAATGTGATGGATTGAGTTTGTACCATAAATGTTTTTTTAATGTTAAACAAGCAAAACACATACAACAATGTTTACTTTCTCCATATATTATTCATAAACATAACAATTACACTGAAAAGTAACTTTGTGAATGGTAAATGACTGTTGTGCTGTCTGTAGCTGCAGTTCTTTTTTTACAGACAAGTAAAATTTAGAACGGAATTTATTAAAATGTCATTAAACCATGAGCTCAGAAAGAACAGAGTTCTTCATCATAAAATCAACATGTTTCATCATCATAAAATGTCGATCACTTACTAAACTAAACATTTAACCCTCACCCTGCAAGCTATAATATATATGATTAATAGTTTTGTGTTATAATTTATGCTAAAAAAATTGAATTTCATTCCTTTCATTGTTAACTATTATATGTGTTTGTGATGTGATATGATGCTACTGGTGGTTCTAAAATATATTGTATTTTTGTCCTACAAAAAATCAAATATTCATCTTTGTACCGCAATATGACTCCTCTTCTGCTGAATGTTGACTCAAAGTCAGATCCAACTTGTATAAAAAACACATCATCAACATCAAACCTACAAAGTTGACAGAAGTAGCAGGTGTGCTGTTTTTGAAAACATGATACATACATATGAATAGATTTTAGATTGGGTCATTAATCACAAATAAATTTTGACAGTTTCTCCAAAACTGAAATAAACTTATAATCTCACATCTCTGAACTCGGTTCGGCTGCAAAATATAGATATATTTTTTTAATAAATAAAAATTGTGTGTGCACAAGTGTTTTGCTCAATAAAGCGCAAATATATAGGTACGCAAAGAGTAGAGACAAAAATTTCCTCTTTCCCAAGGAAAGCTTTTGACAAAAACCGCAGCGTTTTGTGGTATGGCAGTAAACAGAATGGATAGATAGAATCAGCAACTTTTGAAGTTTTACCATTAAAAGATGTTTTTTAGAAAGGAAAGGAAATGGTAGGCCACATGGCATACACTACAAACAAGTTGAAATCAAATCGAGAAAGATGAACACTGGGCAAGTTGGACTATTTTATAGTGCAAACTTCCATGCCTTCTCCATTTTAGTTTACTTTTTCAACTTTTCTCGTCTATAGAGAATAATTATATAGGGAAACATTTCAAGGGAATAATTTTTGGGATTTAGCAAATTCAACCTGACTCACTCAACTCTCAACTCTAGGCAGAGAGCCTATATGCAAATGAATTGCTGCAACTAAAAAAAGTTACTTCCTTTCAGAATGTAAGTTTAGTCTGGTAGTCATATAGTCAGAATGCCATGCCACTCAGACATAGTCAGAGATGGATTTTTGGAGTTTGCTCTGGAGAATTGGAAGTATTCAACTTTTATCGCTATTGCTTCTCTTAATGGCCAAAATACATTATAATATGTGTACATACCTACCTATATCCGCATATTATGCACAGCTTAAAAAGGATGAAAACAAAGAGTAATTTTCACAAAACTCTTCCCATTTTCCATCCGATTCCAAAAAGTCATTGCCATTTTCTCTAATATCCCACTTCTCTTTCTCTCTCTCCAGCATCACCAGCAGAAGAGCACCATCGCATATTTTGCTTCTTGAGAATTTGTTTGTGATTCGAATTCAATCCTTCTGTGCTTTACCAGTTTTAGCTTGATGCTTTTATATTTTGGTATACCACCACCATAATGGTCATAGTCTACCATGACCATACAATATCCATTTCATTCCATTCAGTAGTAATACAGAGGAACCGAGGAGGAGAAAATGATTATATTATTTCCCCCTTGGAACTCATCCCTTTTCATGTGATTTCAGTTAAGCCTCTTGGATTAAATTGTTTTCTACTTTCTACTGCTCCACTCCTACTTTTGCTGGGCATATCAAATAAATATTGTGTATTATTTTATCCTTCTTTATATGCCAACTTTATGTACTTTTTTTGTGTATGTTTACGGAGATGTGAAATCAGAATAATTGATCTTTTATAAGTAATATACATGTCGGTGTATAGTATATGTACGTTTCGGTCACAACTTATGTATATTTTATTTCTTCTCTCTGCTAATTCCATTCAATATATGCATTTAAATAGATGGGCTTGTGGTGGTATTAGTATCCTATTATTTGCAGATGCTCTATGCATTTTTGATCCTTTCTTTTTTTCTGTTGACTCATACAGAGAGACACAACCAGTCACAACTATAATCAAGCTTTCTCTCCTCTAATGTGAATTGGATGCGAATTGATGTGGCAGCTATATAACCATTTAAATATCTAGTAATTTTCATTCCCATTTCATTCTCGTTTAAATCAATTTTCAGAGATTTGCATGCAAAAAAATATATAAAGCTTTTGTTGCAAATTAGGTACTGGAATTCATTCGATAGAAACTTGCAATTACAACAAAATTGTGAATGAAAAGTGAGAGAAAAGAGAGTAAAAAAATGAGTGTAAAATTGAAAGAGCATTCAAGCATGATTGTGTGAATGCTGATGTGATGATGACAATACATTTTTGTGTGTGTGTGTGCCTCTTTCTTTCTATTTTTACAATGGAAATTAAGAACAAGAGGAATTTTAGCTTTGAGGGGGCTTAAGGCAGAAGCAGAAACAAAGGTAATTGCCCTAAGGGACACTAAATTATGACGGGTTCATGTGACACAGGAGGACACACTACATTGCAATGAAATATATGAAATGAAAGAGGCGCAGCAGCAGATGACCCATTTTGTTTAACCAAGCGTACTTCCACATGTACTCAATTAGTGTGCGTGAGGGCAGTATAGTGGTAAAAGTAAATACGTCCATAAGGCTAATCCTCCCTTAAATTGCCTGGATTTCCGCTATGGTGGTGGTGAACAAGAGTGATTTCTGGACTTTTATCTTTTCCTTCCTTTTTTGTCATTTGTCATATTTCATGTTGTAAACATTTGGTCGCATCCTATCTCTTTCTGTTTACTTTTAGGAAGGTTATTATACATATGGTTTATGGATATATTGAGTTCAATTAAATTTTATGCTTATGATATGATGATCTTTACACGAAAAAATAAATAAATAGAGAAGAATAAAAAAGCAATATTGAATNACACGAAAAAATAAATAAATAGAGAAGAATAAAAAAAAGCAATATTGAATGTTGCTGTATGACAAGTTTTGTTTTTAGTGTAACAGATGTATTTCTTACATACTAGCCATTTGGCAAATCCTTCAAACATCACGAGATGATTTCTGTTTTGAAAATTAGAAAAAGAAAAACAATTTGTGTCATATTAACTTGGAGGAAATACACTTTTTACATTTTACAAAATAACATTTAACAATCCAATTTAAAATATAGCTTGACGTCAACAAAATTTGTTCATACAAAAACTTCCTCCGTTAAAACTTTAGGTTTTGTCTCATCATTATATCAAAAAAGTCCATAAAGTTAAACGGGCACACAAAAACCTCCGAGAGAGCAGCAGAGTAATTGTCATAATAAATTTTCACAAGAACAATGCTCTTTTTCCAAGTTAGCCTGAAGCAAGTTTTTTACTTCAGTGACTTTATTTCTGTTCATTAATAAGTCACACCATCCAAAATTAAACAATATAAAAACCCTTGTAGTTATCCTTTTCTCGCGACTCACAGTATCTACCTACCCCAAGGCACTTTAACTTGATTCTATTCCATTCCGTCATAATAACCATTGTTCCTGTATATGAAATAAACTTTTCTCTATTGATAAAGATGACAATTACTTACGGCATATACTAGGCTTGCACTTCATCATCATTTCATCATCACATCATACAGGCTCAATATTAAAAAACCTTTATTTGTATTACTGCGCGTTACTACAACTGCTAATTATTTTACCCAAATTTATTCATTTACTTGTAGGGAAGTAGGAAGCACAATTGAATTCACTACTGACTTTACCTAGTCGTTAAATCTGTCATATTCAAAATGAAACAAAAAATGTGCATAAAAGCATACAGCTATATGTGTAATGTTTGTGTTGCCTTTTTGTTTCCCTTGCTTCTTTTTTGCGTTCTTTTTGCTACCTATTATAAGCTTACAAGAAGTAAACTGGTTTGAAGCTCATGCCTCATTCATCAAAAACTATAGGGAGACTTGTCAAAATTATTGTTTCGATTCCGAGTACATTTTTTGACGTAATGTATTGCACACACTACTATACACATTCAACATGCAACATCAACAACAACAACAAAAGGTAAAGTGACAAAAAATGGGCCCATTTATCTCCGCCTCAATGGATCACACAGAGTACCGAGAGAGAAGCGGATGCAAAAGAATAAATGTATATTATGTAGCCAACATGCACGTGATATGAATTGAATTTATATATGCCGATGAAAATGCTATTCATCATAAAATAAAGTGCCTTACTCTATATTTTTGTGTGCATACTACACACAAATATACACGCATGAGAAGAGCAGTAAGTGTAACCTTGAATTGATTCAATTGAGTCAAAATATCATATATATTTTTGGAGTTGATCTTCTCCCCTTTTTTCTGACTGGAACAGTGTTTTGTCGAGCACAATAATGACCAGTCTGATGAAGGGTCTCTTTTAAAAACGCAGTCAGTGGTATGGCGGTGGTAACATGGTTGATTTGATTTGAGGATTTTTAATCAGGCTAATTTGACACACATGTCAGCATCATCATCTTTTCATCATATTGGCATAAATCAAAAAAAAATGAATGCTTGTTATTATGCACATAATAAGTAAATTATATGTATGCTATGATGATGCTTGGTAAATGAACGAACACCATGAAAAATGGTAAATTAATAGTTAATGTGTTATTTCTTTCCTGCTAATTTATATTCATGGATTCATGCCAACTTTGATTAGCCAGATTTGATATATATTTATATATGACATGGTTGGGCTTTGTATGTCATTATTGCTTTAAAAATTTTAAAAGGGGTAGATATTTTTTTAACGTAAACATACCGGTTTCATTTTTTCAATCGTTGAAGGGGTCTTTTTAAAGTTTCAGTTGAAATGAAATCTTGTCTGGCTAATTTTGCCATTTTGTTATCTTGTCGCGTTTGAAATTTATTTTACAGAGTCAAAATTATAAAGTACCTCAATTTTGTACATATCTGATCTTCTATCGCATATTACACATAATATAGTTTTAAAGCAGATAAAGCTTCCAATATATATTTTTGCTATTTTTTTTCTTGAAGAATTGTTATTCAGAACAATCCCATACCATAACCAAATTTTTAAGAATATTACAAAAAGCTTTAGTGTCAACTTACCGTGTTTATGAGTTGTCAATTCCATTTTAAAATTATACACTTTTTTCTTTGTAAAAACAGGCCACTTTAATTTCGTTTGTAATTTTGCTTGATTTAGACAGCACTATTTTTAATAAACTTCTTCTGGTCGCTTTCAGGAGCGTAGGCGATTCAATAATTAACAAGTTGTTAAGTGTGTAACTCAATAAATCAGTGTGGGCAGGTGTCTATAATGTAGAATTGGGGCACATTTGATACACTCTTTTTTCTTCTCATTGATGATATACGTAGTTATTATATTGTTCCTGGATTGTTCTTTGTTCTTGACTATTTGTATGGGTTATATTTACTGGTGGATGATCCAGGAACAAGTGTAACAGCTAAAACAACGAGCATCAAACTTTATACGAGCAAAGCCCTTGCCGTTGTGTTGCTTGACTATTCCATAATGATTTCATCTCTCGATGATCATCCCTATCACGAATGAAGACGATTATGATGCTGATCATCATCACACTACCCGTTCCTCATATTCCTATATTAAGAGATGGAACACTTTTTGTACTGAGGAATCAAAGCCTCTGACTGAACCGCACACAATTTTTTCTTTTTCTTTATTTGCTTGTTTCGTTTCATCTTTCCATGGAACAACGCATATGTATCTGGGATACATTCATGTTACAAATAGTTTTGATACCTTTAACCATTATCATATACCATCATCATTTTTATAAAAGGAAAGAAACAGAAAGGACACATAGTTTGATATATAATACGTATAAATAAAACTCTCTTTCATGCAATGTATATTGAGACAGTAGGAAGGAGAAGGGCAGCATTACATGTGAAACAGCATTGCAGCATAGATGGATTGGAACAATGGAACATCCATTCCATAAAATACAAAGCCATGTTTGTTGGTACAGATGCTGTTTCAGTGTAGCGGTAGCAGCCTCCTCCAGATTTCTAACCCAACGAGCAGCCGACCATCTTCTCCCAAGTCACAGCTTCCAACCACGTAACTTTACTCGCATCCCATCCCCATCCATAAATGCACATCATGACATTCTGTTCTGTGTTAGCTTGTGTGTGCTCGCCTGTTTTTCTCGAGACTTTGAGAGAGCAAAAGAGAAATTTTCTCTTTATTTTGTTGCTATTTTCTCTTGGAGAATGCTATGAGAAGATGTACTGAAAACGTGGAAAGTCTTTGGTATCTAGCATTTTTTCTGCCTTCATGTCAGTTTGCTCTCTGCTTTTCTAGCATGTAAAAAACGCATACATGGTAGCAAGAAAATCTTTTTTTCTTTGGTAAAAGTATCAAGATGTAAACATCGAATTGTGGCCAGTTGTCCATTCCAGGGAAATGGATAAAAAAGTATGTATGTATCTGAAGTTGATGATTTGATAAAGTAGTATGTTTGATGCATGCATGGAAGAATCAACATAGAATCAAAGCGCTGTAAATATTGATTAACGTTTTAACCCTGTCTATCCTTCTTTCTATGAACATCAATTGCTGTGACTTTGTGACCCCCAATATTGTTTTTTATAAGTGTACCTTTGTGTGTAAAAATAGGCATATTATTGCTATTTGCAGTAGCGAATAAAACTTATATTACAATTTATCAAACCAGACCAGAGATTTTTAAATGTTCTTCTTGTCAAGTAATTTAGATGACTCCTTGACTTCACGTCCATACCTCACTACTATCAAAATTTGGTACAAAAATTTGAGCACTCCACTTCTACCTATACAAATAAGAAACAACTTTTTATTCTAGATTTTTTAAATATGGTGTCAGGAAAAGTCAGTACTTGTTCCAAGCATAAAATAGATAAAAAATGTTGCATGTTTGTATGTATGTTTGTTTCGAATAAGGCCTTTGTGTAAACAAAATCTTGATTCAATTCAAACAAATCACAATATGCTTTTTCCAGCTATTTAAATCTTTAAAACTCATTTAATCCTTTACAATCAGCTATCTATCTAAGCTGAAAAGTCAATTTCCGTAAACCATTTTCTGCATTTCTTGTCCTGTCCCTAAAATTTCATAATGCCCCATTATAACATTTATTGATAACAATCTTGAATAAGTGAGATAGATAACTAACTACCTATATGGTATTTAATTTGTTAAAATAACAGTTTATTTGCATGCATCCTTGTTATATTTTTTTGCCTTTTAAGCTAAGCTGGTGCATCATGCCAATTACGAGAAAAAACATAAGAGTTTTGTACATTTCAATTTATACAAAATCCACATGTATTATTGCTCTTTATCCCCACTTGTTTCTTTTCTCTGGAACGCCACGCTAAATATATACATAAAAAATCCAGCATTCTTATTGTATTCATATAAAAACGTGTTACAAACAAGAGGGCTTGAGTAATAAATTAATTCGGGAAATAGCTACTTGTGGCCTGCACGTGACTAACAGAAATCATGTCGAATCCAAAAATGCAAAACTGACAAAAACGAGTCATCACCACACCACCATCCCATCATACAACCTGTGGTGCTTTACAAACAAAATATTATAAAATGTTACAATAAAAAAAGACAGTTGCTGGTTGCATCTTTCCTATCGTTCTTCCCCTAATTTCCCATCTCTCCTCCATCATCATCTCATCTTCCCCTTCCACCAGCTCAAGTTTATATACAAAAGAAGAAAAAAACAGGAATCCGACAGTAACTGCAACACATCAATAATACAATATAATTCTAAACACGCCTCTTCAAACACACTCCTCTCCATCACCATTCAATTCCTTTTCTTTTCAATTTGTTTTACTTATTTTTGTACATGAAAAGTTTGACTTTTATGTTTTTACAATGACAATAATTACTACAACTGCTGCTGCTGCTGCTTCTGTTGTTCACTTATTCTTGCTATCCATCATATTTCTTTTGCTAAAATGTAACTTGCACGAGGAAAAAATATCTATCAATATTCAAAAATCCATCAATTCAATACAACAGTCATGTTTATGTATCTATGTATAATATGCACTTGTGTTTTGAAGAATGAAGAAATAAAAAGGCATAAATTCTCATCATCAAAATTGTAGAAAAGGAACCATCTCCCTTGGTAAATGGTAATACATAAATATGAATGGTAATATTTTTGCTTATAACTTGTAATATATTTAATGATTCACAACAACCACCGACCAGATGCGACAAACTCATAAAATTTAATAACAATGCAATGATTACTTGATGATATAATATATTTAGACGATCATCATCATCATCGTTTGATGATGACTTTGGTAATGACATGGGGAAAATACTATTTATCTAGTCATAAAGTTGCAATATTATGTGGTATTTTATGATGCGACTGACTGGTCAAAATGAAACGTAATAGAACATACAACACAATGTCATTGTTGAGTAAAGACGGGAAGTATAATATGCGAGGATATATGTATACCAAGAAGGACGACGAGGATGGAGAAATGTGTGCTCATTTGCATACAAAGTTATTTTTTCTGTATCACTTGAATTATTATTCACTTTTTCTGGCTGGAGAGAGATGTGTGTTTCCTGAGTTTTTCTGTTCAATCCACTCGTGTTTTTTTCACCTGTATTTTGGGTACAGTTTAGGTTATAAGACAAGTCAAGGCAAAAGTGGCAATAATACACAATGCAAACAAATAAGTGCCATAACGCCATGACATGGAAGACGTATACAGGTTGCGTGGGTAGATACTTATATTTATGGCGAGGATGATAAAAATGGGATCAGTTCCAGAAATAATATCTCATCATCATAATATCCCACACTGCATGAATTATGTACATAGATGAGGAGACCAGAGAACAGATCTTTTCTGAAACGAACGTCAGCAGCAGCAGCATCATCATCATCATCATCAAAGTAACGCAAGTTATGTAAGTTGTAAGTGTTCATCTTTTTTTCTCCATGTTTATTCTTCTGGGATTGTTTCTTCGCTGGAGTTCACACAATTAGTAAGCAGGAGGGAGTTTGAATCATTATGCCTGTGATCACTATAAGTTCACCAGATACTTATTTTTTTATTATATTCGTGGGCAGATATACTAATTTGATGAGGATGCTAAATGATTTTGATGACATGATTGCTATTCGCCAGGTAGTTGGAATGGAATCGTAATTTATGAATATGATCATGAAGGTGGCAACTATGATAAATTTTGTTTCAATTTCTGGAGTTTATTCTGAAAAAGTTATAATTAGATTCTCTGTGAGTATATATTAATTATTAATGACTGACTAAACAAAGGCAGTTAAATAACCACAAAAAAATACAACTTTACCGTCTGCTTGGACGAAAGCTCAATAAGTAGCTCAATCAAAATTGTATGGTTATTTTTTGCTACTTACATAACAACTGAGCTGAATTGATAGCAGAATTGCTCATTTTCGGTTAATTAATCTTCGTATTACGATACACTGCTTTTCCTATCAGGTGAATTATATACCTACATACATCACAATGTTAAATTTATAACTTAATTTGGTTATGGAACAAGGTTTGGGTAGGTACATATTTTGTGAAATTGCCACTGCTACTACTGTGCAGGAGGGAGTGTGTTTTTGACAGAAAAATTATTTTTTCGATAATTATTTTTTGGTATGTCAAAAACAAGGATGCAGAAATGTAAACACATACGGTAATCTAGTAATTTTGTAAATAATTGCCTTACTGTTTTAACTGTGCCTACAAAAATGACGAAATAAAAAAACAAGCAGTTGAGCTTTAAGATAATATTCCTATTTGTTTCTAATGTGTATTTATATTCCACATTGTTGAACAGAACGTTTGCATCTTTTACTACTTGATGAAATGCCAGATGCCATAAATTTATTGTTCATTCGAGCGCAAGATTACAAGATCCTTAAATAATATTGATGATGAGTATGATGACGATGACCGAATTATGAAACTTGTGCTTGTGCTTTTATGTCGCAGATACATGATGTAACATTTTTCGTTTAGACACTTTACCGCAAACTAATTTACCAGCAGATATTTGACTAATCAATTTCATTTGTTAATTAAAAGAGGTCACACAACACAACCAATTTTTACTTTTGTGGCTTGCGCTCAAAATGAACAAATTCAAAGGTAGGTATGTATGCTTCACATTTCTCAAATCACCCCACTCGCAATTTTTCAAATTTTGTAACCCACTAGTTAAATAAATTACTTAATTAAATTAATATAAATTACAATCAAATACGCTGGCGGTAATTTAAGGATTTATTAATTTAATGGTTTTAATAGTGAACTCAAATAACTGAGTAGCTATCAATATTTAATTTGCCGAAACGCAAAGAACAACGCCGTCTGTAAATAAAAAGAGAATGAGAGTTTCTAGTAACGAAGCAGGTGTAATCCGGCTATTAGAGGTTTGTGATGCAAATCCCAAAATTAATTGCAATTAATAGTAAGTCAAATTGCTGCGCTTAATTTCTATTAACCAAAGATACACCCCGACCTCATACTGCCACTACAACGCATCCTGTCATTAACAGACAATTTTGCCTGCATCTCCACCACATGACATTCTTATTTTTACTATATTACTTTCCCTCTTTCCCCTCACATCTTCTAATCTATGTACTTTATTTTACTTCCTATCCGACTTTTTTTAAAGGTTCATGTTTTGTTATAACTATCCGACTTCTTATATTATGTACTTCATATGTACCTGTACATATTTCATGGTAACACCTAGCGAAATGGAGAAAAGTATAAAAAATGGCAACGACGTTTCTTCCGTTATTACAAAAAAAACATTGTATCCGCCCATTGCCGTGGTTCGTGGTTTGCACACAAAGATTACTTTTTTCTTCCCTCTCTCTCCCTGATTTTCAGAGAAATGAAAAAGAGAAAGTTTAAATGAAATGTAGTCAGACATAAAGTAGGAGGATAGCAATTTTTCTGTTACCCACCATCACCACACAACTTTTTTATTTCATTATTTTTTAAAGGGCACAACCGCAGAAGAATATTATTATAGTACAGTACAAAGTACAACTGCTATACTTTTCCTTCCTTGTCGACCTCAATCTCAATCAGAAAACACAATAAAAGGGAGGGAAGCGACAGAATATAAACGAATTTCACATGACATCAGAGACCCAAGGAGCATAATACATTCCACCATCGTCGTCACCACCAACACCCCCATAATAACCTTAATACAAAAAATAGTCTTTTCTTCACCTCACCCAACCACAGCTTCTCTCTCTCCAAAAAGCAAACTCAAAAACAATTTTTCTGTCTCCTTCTTCCTTTCCACCATAATTGAGCTTCTCCACTCTCGACTCTACGTATATCAGGAGACTAGAGACCAAACCAAAAGCTTTTTTTTCTTCTTCCTCTTCCAAAAAATAATAATGTTCTTTCTTTTTTTCCCTTGCTGTTTCTGCTATTTTATATATTCCAAGTCGACATTTTTCCATTCTTTTTTTTTCTGTGAGAGACGACGACACATTTAATGCATTAGCAAGATTGAATTTTCTTCTTTTTCTTTTTCCCAGAAAAAAGCAAACCGCATAAGAGCTCCTTTCCCGTTTTCCCTTTTTTAGCTTTTCTCTCTCACTCTCACGACATACAATCACAATCAGAGACGACATGACTCTCTCGTAACACCAGCCTAACAGCAAGATGACAAATAAAAGAATGAACATTTGAACATTACTTATTACATGTATAAAAATACACTTTATGACTATTGTAGCCATGAAAAAACCATGCAGCATAAGATTTTTTTCTTCTTATGAAGATGATCACGATCATGATGACGACGACTACTACGATGGTGCAGACAAAATAAATATATGTATAGGTTATATGTTATATAGTACAGTATGCATGCATTTATTTATGGAAAGGAGGACAAAGAGAGAAACCAAGTGTAAAGAGAAAGTATATCCGGATGGCTGGAAATTGGAAAATCTTTTTAGTGTTTCCTGTATAAAAAATTTCTTGCCCTCTTCCATATAATTTTCTGACGTGACATGAGAGCTACTTTGTGATTTTTTTCGTCCCTTTTACGTGTGGGCGGCATTTCTTGGTATTATATGACAATGACAAGAGGGAAGAAAAAATAAACCTTGGGAGTTTCAGAGTAGTGCGGGGACTTTTTATGGCCATCATCATCTTCATCGTCATTTCATTTTATTGGGATTGGATTGGATGTCAAGAAGGCTCCATAGAGGGTAATTTTTTTCTCCATTGTTGATGGTAGTAAAAAGGATATATATGTGTATAGTTATGTGTGTGTATGCATTTCGAGTACAAAGCCAACTGGCAAGAAGCTCTTAGTTTGATTGCTCCTTATAATATTATTTTGGTTTTGTGTAGTAGAAGAAGGGTGTCCTGGTATGCAAGGATATATGATTGCTGTGTGTGTGGGTTTTGGACTTGGTGAAGTGGAAAGGACATGGAGGAAACAGCAGAGAATAATATAGGCTTCACATTCGATTCGGATGAATTTGTCATGATCATGATAATGACAGGAAGATAAGGGTATAATGTGTGGGAGGAAGCAAGTCAATAAAATAATGTGGTTTTTATCAACAAATCTATTTGATTTGATGTGGCTTTGATGGTGTGACATATACTAATGGAATCAGATTGAATGATTGATGCAAAATAAATATACGTTTTTTAAAATTATCTTTTTACATTAAATAAACGCAACTTTATAAAAACAAAATTAAATAAATTATACAACTTCTGTGCGAACACGCTCAGCAACAACTCGAATACCCTCCAAAATTTCTATTAAAAATTAAAAATAATTTGGAATTAGTTATTTTTCATAAATATTTTGAATGATTGAATATTTGTATTATTTTAGATAGCTTATTAGTTCACCTTGAGCATTTGGCACAATTTGTGCAGGTGGCAAAGAGAAACCGTATCTGCCAGAGTCTCTCATCTCAGCGGTGACTGTGTACTTGATTCCAATGGATTTGGCATAATCATCAGAAGCTCCACCAACTCCGTAAAGAACATCCGCTCCAGTTCCCACAGTGTAATCTGTTCCGTGGACAGCTCTGATAGCAGTGCGGGCAGCGTTTCCTAAGCTCAACTGTTAAAAAAAGGAATAAATAAATTTTTAATGTAAATTTTGCAGATAATGATTGAATGATTGAGTTGGTATATTATATATTTTACCTGTTGGCTGTAGTCTGATGGATAAGCACCGGCAGTGTAGCCCCAAGGCAAAAGCCAAAGCTGACCGTAAGAATGGAAAGAAATGTAAGCCAAAATGTTGACGCCACTGTTATTCCTCAGGTTATCAATGTAGTCGGCGACATTCTTGGTCTCCTTTTCAGAGAGTGGGCTGGGTCCTTTGTAAGTATCTGAGCAGGGACTGCTGCTAGTTCCTTCG
>JAITYZ010000217.1:0-10121 GCA_027744595.1 Paronellides praefectus | reverse complement strand
GTAGTAGAATATATATTTATTGTGTGAGACTGCGACTGCTGCACCTTGCAATCACAGTAATAAAAGTTGTTTCCACGATTAACGACTACTGCTACTGCAGAACTACAAATTGGAGGACGATCGATTAGTGTACGTATGTGTGAATGTGTGTACATGGCACATATGCACAATACTTTCTGGAGAAGGGAAATTTTTAGGCGAAGAAATGCAGGAAATGTTGGTCATTACGAGTGTGAATGTGTCCGGAACGAAGGAAGAATTTTATTTTTATGTGGAAGGAAATTTTCCGGGTGGAATTTTTTCCAAAGAATTTTGTTTAAACCATATTGACAAAATTACATTATTAGCCAATTTAGTTATATATTTTTTGATCTTTAACATTTGATATTGTGAGTGTCCTTGTATAGGTATAACCCATATATTTGTGTCAATTAAATAAATGTCGACATCTTAATTTCCTCCTCCTTTCTATTGTCTTCATGATTATCTTTTTTTTCCTTCTCTGCTGCATACAGTAGTGACCCGAACCCAAACTGAAAGAACATCTATGCAGCAGTAGGAAACGGGATTATAGATAAATTGCTCATTGACACCGCAATAAATCGAGTTGGCCGCAGGAGACCATAACAATTGCTTCTACTTTTCCTCATGTCACCTAAAATGTTACACTTTTATTACTGGAGCTCAAGAAACAGGGTGAGCGGAGCACAAAGTGAAGTAGCAAAGAAAAACAGTTGAGGTTGACAGTAAAAGTGTATTCCAAAGGCCATAGGATCATCATTATCGGCTTAATGTCGACATCTTAATTTCCTCCTCCTTTCTATTGTCTTCATGATTATCTGTTTTTCCTTCACTGCTGCATACATAGTAGTGACCCAAGCCCAAACTGAGCATCTACGTACGTAGCAGGAGGAAACGGGATTATAGATAAATTGCTCATTGACACTGCAATAAATCGAGTTGGCCGCAGGAGACCATAACAATTGCTTCTACTTCTCCTCATGTCACCTAAAATGTTACACTTTTATTACTGGAGCTCAAGACACAGGGTGAGCAAAGTGAAGTAGCAAAGAAAAACAGTTGAGGTTGACAGTAAAAGTGTATTCCAAAGGCCATAGGATCATCATTATCGGCTAACAAGTACAAATGATCTGACAATTGTGAGCAATGAATGAGTCAATGAGTGACTGGGACGCAAAGCAAACAACAGAGTTATAATGAAGACGATATAGACACACGTCAACAGACAGACTTCATCAAATTCCTTTCTTTTCTCCGTTCAATATTTCCTTTCTTGCTCCTTTTCTTAATCATCATTTTTTTAGTTGTCGTGTCCTCTTCTGCATGACTAACTTCATTCATTTTCTGGGAAGTCGATGGAACAATACTACTTCCTATTAACAATCACTTACGGATAAGCAAGCAAACTGAATGGACCAAAAAAAACAACGTGTGACGTAAACAGGGAAAAAGTGTTTTAAAAAATGGTTTTTTTCTTGGATGAAATGTCATGATCTGCTTTTTTTCTACAACTGTTTCCTTTCTGTTTATTACTAAGGCTGTATATGAGTACAAGTCAGATTCAGTCATTCGTAAAATGTACTTAACTAAATGCATTTTATTATTTATAAATATAAGCAAATGAATTGGAGTAACAGAGCATCNTATAAGCAAATGAATTGGAGTAACAGAGCATCACTCTACTTTTTTTCTACCTTCTTGTACGACTCGGGGTTTTGTCGACAAGATTAATGGGGTGCAATGGCACATCCCCCTTTCCATTCATTTGTGACAAGCGGCCCAGAAACTGATTTCTTTTCTTTTTCCCTTCAATTTCATTCTCTCATTTTCTACAAAGCAATCATTATCAACATTATCATCAGCCCCAACACCATCTTCTTAGTCATCCATACTAACAGCATTGCAAAAAATACATATAATTCTAATAAAAAGCTTATTTTTTTGCGTTGTAGACCAATGATCATGGTCACTAAAGCTGATTTACCATTACACATTTTTCTTGTGGTTATTTTTTTGTACAACAAAAAGCAACATAAACTTTGCTCATCATCAGTAAACATCATCCCTTCGTTCCACTTGATTTGGTCCATTCTTTTAGAGTCATGGTCAAATAAATAACAATATCAACACCAACAACACCAGAGTACATCATGGTGGCTTCACAAATAAAGATTTATATACGCTCAACACATGTAGAAATTACTAAAAACTACTTTCGTTTAATTTGAGGTACTTTTTTCTCTCCATTTCTTTCATCATCATCTTCCAACCCGGATATTTCATCATTTTAATGTTCCCTGCTGATGAAAAGGCAAAGATTCTCGACGGTTGGTAAAAGAGGCGCAACTTGTGCCCCTTTACAATATACAACTCATCTTCTTTTGCTCGACTGCTGGCTCACCTGAGCTCTTTCCACTCTTTTCCACCTTATTTTTTTTCATAAAAACTCATCAACAACAAACCCACACACACGCAACAAAATATTACCATTTTCCCAAAAAAAACACATTATAAAACAAATGTGTGTGTTGTTGTGTGCGCAGAAAAACAACAAAAATAAATTAAAAGAAAAAAAGTTGAAAACTCATTTTCGACCTATCCAATTTTTCTTTTTTTCTCTTGTCCGATGAAACCCTTAAATCTTGTTTTCATGTCTCAACAGCTACTACAACGCTGCTGCATGCAAGAGTATAAGTTATATGATATATCATGAGTGCTCATCACGAAATCCAAGTTTTTAGATGAGTAGGGCAATTGTACAATTGTTTTTTTCTTTTCTGTTTATATCCATTATATCCAGAGAAGAAGAGCTTGGCTGGAATGCAGGCATGACTCCCATTGAAACTAATGAGGCCTGTAAACCGTGGATGGGAATGTGGTCCCAATTTGTAATTTAAACTTTATAGCACCATCAGAAAAAAATAGGGATTCAAGTAAACTATTATCATCACCACAGCCATATTCATCCAATTCACCAACGTCTCCCCATTCTCCCTATTATGTCTTTTGATTTCCTCTTGAATAATTGAACTGCTGGTCTATTTCGCTTCAAATAAAAATGAAGAAGAAATGAAGAAGAAAAGGCGTGTAGTGAAGAGAGAGGGAGAGAGAGCATCAAGATCCTCATCATCATCATCATCATTTCAGAATACAAAGTTAAAATGAGTCAAGAATTGGATCCGCACCACAGTATTTTTTAAACATTTCTCTGGCATCCAGCTGAGAGAAGGGTTTTTAACTAAAAATCCATGAAGAATGGGCACTGCTGGGATGGATGGATGTGGATTTGGGATCATTCTCATCATCTGCATGAGACCATCATGAGACACTCTGTGTGTACTTTATACACTTTGTACGCAGCAGCGTGTACCAAAAGTTCATCGGAGCTTTGGGGATACGCATTTTTCTCAACGACACAATGTGTTTGTGTGTGCTATCGGATACGCTATAATAGCATAACTACATATATTGCCGCCAGCTATTTACAAACCAATGAGAAGAAAAAGCGAAAAGAGCTCTCCACATTTCAAAAGTGATGATATCGTACATAGATAATATATTATTTATCTACCACACAAAGGGCTATGCTCAATCTAATAAGCTATAGCAGTTCACCAAAAGTTCACAGAAAAAGGAGGATTTGAGACAAGATGAAAAACAGCAGAAAACTGGAAAAGGAAAACTTTTTATTTAAGGAATCCATGCCACTCTGTTATATATACAGAGATGTGTGTGTATATCCACACATAAATCGCTTTGTCGATTTATTTTTGTGGGTGAAACCTCATTCCTTCCTCCTCAACCTCACCACTCAACTGTGCACAAACGAAAGAGCAAAAAAAGGATAAATTATATTCCGCTATTTATACACGTTTCGCTTCCTTGTCCTTTCATTTCTTCACTCTCACTCGAGATACATCTTCTATAATATGTGGTCTGAAAATTGTTGGCTGGTTTTGGGTCGGCAAATCTTTGTAAATACCTTTTTCATATGTGGATATCCTCCCCCATAAAATAAAAAATTGCACATGTTATACATATCTTTTTCTCCAATGTTTTTGTTTTGCGAGTTGAAAGACCCCGAGTAATAAAAAACGGCGGAATAGAAAGAAAGAGAGAAATAGAAGCGACATGGTGGTTTCTTTTACTCAACCTACACAGCTGCCCTATTCAAAGCGATATATGTATCGTAGATACGCACATATGAGCACAAACTTAGTAAAATCCTGTGTGAGTGTACATGTGTTTTTTTTGCTCTCTCTTTTTGCGTTTTTCTCCGATTTTTCCCTGTGTAAAAGTAGGTGTACTCGGGAGAAGAAAAAGAAGAATGGAGATAAATAGGCCATGTCTGTATCTAATTGTGTGTCGCTATCAGTAAACTGTTCCCGTCTTATTTCCACGATATTTCTTTTGAAGGAAAGGAAAAAAAAGGAGTAGAGGTGGAGGAGAAGGAGAAAAAGCTCTAAATCGACTATATTTTTCTTGTTGTTTTGCTCTAGATACCACGAGCAGAGAGAAAGAGCGAAAGAATAGGAAAAGAAGGCATTACAAAATAATACACCATTATCTCTGCTATGACTATATAGTCATGTATAAAAAATGTATAGTAAACCAACACACAGACACAAAAACACACAATAGTACATTACACTCTGTCTATTTTTTATTAAATTCATATTATAGTCCACATAAAAATGTTATGTGAATGATCATGTGTACAGATAAGCGCAATTTTTCAAGGGAACCTCACTAACATCCCATGTTTCACAGCGATCATCATGATGACGATCAAGTAGACTAAGAAAAACTGGAAATGTCGGAGGATTCTTATACTTTCCTTGTTCCTTTCACTCAATCTACCTTAATCTACGGAGAGAGAGTACAAGGTGCACACACACACGCACGCACACGGTTTTTTCCTCTTTTCGTTCTGGTTCTCAAACTCCGCTGAGCAGACGGCACACAGTATTTTTTTTACATGTGCGGCTAAAAATCAAAAATGGAGCTACTACGACGCACCGGCTGTGTGCTTTTCTTTTCCTTTTTTTTGTCTTTTCTCGGAGACTGAGAGTTGAACATGGTTTCATGCCAAACACTACCATTTTCCCTTTTATTTTGCTTTTAGCAACTAAAATGGCATATTAGTCAGATCAATACACGGTTTTTTCCTCTTTTCGTTCTGGTTCTCAAACTCCGCTGAGCAGACGGCACACAGTATTTTTTTTACATGTGCGGGTAAAAATCAAAAATGGAGCTACTACGACGCACCGGCTGTGTGTCTTTTCCTTTTTTTGTCTTTTCTCGGAGACTGAGAGTGAGAGTTGAACATGGTTTCATGCCAAACACTACCATTTTCCCTTTTATTTTGCTTTTAGCAACTAAAATGGCATATTAGTCAGATCAAGAATCCCTTTTATATTGCTTATCCTTTTACGTCGGAAAAGGCGTCGATAAGTACAGAGTATAGAGCAGAATGTGTGTGCGATACAGTTGGCAGTTTATACGCACTACTACTGTCATCATTACAGAATGGAAAGGCTGTTATCTCTCTTGACTGCTTCTCCTCCTTACTTTATCCGACAAAACGAGCACGACAACGGGCTAAATGGACAAAGAAAAGGCTGACTAAATCGAATACTAATGTTTTTACAATGACGGGACAATATTACAACACAGCAACAACAATGGCATGATGATGATAGGACAATCACTAGCAAAATACATTTCGCTATAGAGGACAACTTTCGTGGATTATCAAACTCTTTATATTTGCAGCTACATTTACTTTGTGATTTCATGGTATGCTATGTGTCGATTTTCTGCATATTCTTCCACGATAATAGTTATTCATGATGATGCTGATGATGGGTTTTCTTTCAAAAACTCTCTTTTTGCTTGTGCAGTTTGTTAGCAAACTTTTTCCTCGTTTTTTTTCCTTTGTGAAAATTCCCAAATGAAGGGAATTTGGGCAGCTGCTCTTGTTTCTTTCATTTACACACCACACACCATATCATCATCACCACCACCGCTGCTGCTGCTCACTCGCCAGTCAAGTGAATCAACACTACACGGAATATTGTACACCGTTTTTCTCTAGTTTTTTTGGGCTTTAGGCTTTCCTGCTATACATTTATGCTTGGTTGCATACTCTGTGATGTTAGTGTTTTTGTACGACTTGCTTAAATAGACGCACATCAACACGCTCATTTCATTTCATTGAGTTGATGACTACCACTACTAAGAAGAAGATTCACTTAGTCGTCGAGTGGTAGTAGGAAAGTGAACAAATTTGTGTCTATTTCCTTTTCTTCCTTTTTAAAAAGTGTCTCAGGAAAAAGCAGAAAAGAGATCAAGAAGAGGAGCAACATCATCATCCTCAAAGAGATATCCAACGTGTTTTTGATACTAATGTAATGTACATCTATAATGCACACGGTTTGTTCACTCTCTCCTCTTGTCTCATACTTTTGCTGTGTATCTATTGTCTTTATCCTCTGATCTCTCATCGCCAGAGAGAGAGAGTCTGGATGTAAAAAAAATAAAGGGATCTGTGAGAATGGAGAGGATATGTATTTATCTAGAGCGCTGGGAAATGGTTGAAACAATGGAGAATTAAGGAGAAGAAATTTTGTAGAGATAAATGGTGCAACTCTACTTTGTGTAACGTACGTGCATTCATTCATACAAAGTATAAATAGTTGAAGGAGGAGAGGCTCCATAATACAAATGAGGCAATAGAAATGAGCTAATTAGAATGGACACTTCAATTTTCTACGCGACTGCTACTGGATTCCTTTTTTTTGTTTTGCTGCTGCATTGCAAGAATACAAAAAGTGATGTTGCTACTTCTACACTGCTCATGATGATGATGATGATGGTGGCAGTTTTTTTTGTACAAAGTTGAATCTCCCTTCTTCCTTCCTCCCTCTCTATAGCCAGCTTGTTGTGAATAATGTAAAAATTGTGTGGAGAGGAGAGAGAGGTGGAAAGAGCGTAAATGATGATGGAGGTATGTGAAGGGAGGGGAGAGAGTAGTGGGATGAATAAACTATGTGCTCTTATTTACGTCATTTTAACTTCGTCACACTTAATTTTTTTGTTGAAGGTGATGCTATTCTCATCATCCGAGAAGCATGCAAAGCAAAAAGGCATCTCTGTCTCTCTTTTTCTTTTGTTTCACGAAAATATTTTCTAGAATATATTTTTTTCTCTTCACCGAGTGAGACAGGTACATAGATAAATGATGATGATGGTATGGCATGACACAACTTTGAGTGTTGCTCATCCTTTTTATTGTTTTCCAAATGAAGCGAACATAAGAGAATAGTAACGGATGTGATGATACAGTAAAAAAATATATATAGACTATCTCTTCCAAAAAAAATACTCACGTTTTTTTGTTTGTGTGGAAAAATGAAAAGGTGTTGGAGAAACAAGAGAGAGGAAAAAAATGTGAAGGACGTGGGAGGATGTTCCACTAAACATATTACTAAACATCATGAACCGTTGTAATAATGTGTGTATATTTTTATCACAGGAAAGTTTTTGTACCAAAAAAATGTACAACCGAAAAAAATAAATTACTAAACACTACACTTGGCCTTTTGCGTCGTTTTATCATCATTAACCTGGGAGATATCAGCCAATTAAATCAAATCCCTCATATCTTAATGCTCCTCTCAAATTTGTAATAATTCCCACTTTCCTCACCCCTTTTGACATAAACATCTCCATAACCTTTTAGGTTATTCAGCTCCACTCTTCTTGCCACTATTTCTTTTTTATAAATCAACAATAATAATAATCAGGGTTTCCTTTTGGCTCCCATCATCCGATAAGAAAGAGAAACCTTTTTTTCTAAAGAAAAAAAATAAGATTTAGTTATCCACTTAATAACAATATAAAAGGCTAAAAATATAGAGATTAAGTGAGCCTTTTCTTTAAAAACACGATAAAAAAGCAATAATAATGGAGTTTAGACTACAAGGAAGGTGAGAATTAACTACACATTCAGTCAGTCAACATTATAATAAATATAGCCATGTATAAAAGAATGGAAAGGAAGTATCCGTCCATCCACCACTATCATCAAAGAAAAAAAATAATATAATAATTTTAGATAATCTCATAAAGGAAAAGGACCGATGTACACATCAGCCAAAAACCATCCAAAAATATAAAAAAAGTGTAAAGCGTGAGTTTAAAATGGTAATAGGATCATGAGATTGGATTAAACGTGAGATACATATGACATGGTTGCTCATAATACGCCGTGATATAGTAAACCCCTCTATAAAATATAGTTATTATTATTATTAAAAGTCGTATTATGTAACATAAAAAGCTTGGAAATTTATGTAATCCAATGCAACCGGAAAGCATATCTGTGTTGTTGTTATTACCTTTTGAGCAGAAAATATCTTGAAAAATATTGTGAACAATTCAGAGTGAAAACAGGCTGCTACCAATTTAGAGAATCAGGATAAAAAGTGAATGAACGTTTGAAACTGAAGCCAAAAACTTCATTTTTTTATATATCCTATCATATCATCACTTGAGCAGACGATAATGTCGTGTCTATTTTGGACACTTTTCACAGGTATCAAATTCAAGGCAACCCTTTTTTTATCCATAAAAAAGTATGGCAGAAGCCTTATTTCTTGTGCTCAGCTGCAGCGCACTATCATCATCCCTAACTACCTGTCTAACTGTCACTCTTCAGTGCATCTTATAATAGCAGTAATGTATGTATCGCACCCACACTGCTATCAAAATCTGAGAATAATACATGCTATACATACCTGTACAGCAAAACTATAATAATAAGACGACAATCATGATGGGATTGGGGTATAAAAATATGTAATACTTTTTTAGATGCCTGCTGCATTCATTCTAAATTCAGCCAAGACAATCATTCAACATTTTTCCCCTCACTTTATTTCCCCGCATTATAGATGGACGAATAAAAAAATGCATTCTTTCTTGGAGAACCAAGAAAAAGGAATTTTTAAAAGAATTTTGTTTTTGTAGAAGAAAAAAAGTGTGGTAATAAGAGTGAATCGTGTTTTACTTACCATGGCCGTCTTGGTGATAGGTAGTGGCCGTAGACATTAGCATCATTTTATTCATGCCAGCATCAGCCGTAGATGTAGAAGACATTGAAGAAGTAGACGTGGTGGTTGCTTTATATGACGGCGAAAGAGAAGAAGAAGATAATGATGATGATGATTGTGATACTACTGCTGCTGCTGCTGAGGTTGATGTTGAAGTAGGCGCAGGAACTGCAGCAGGCAGTGCATGGGAAGAAGCCACAAGAAGCGTCATCATGATCATCATGACGAGCGGCAGCAGCAACATGCTCATCCTTCGTCTTTCCAACAAAAGGGGCACAAATGAGAAGAACGTGACTCTCAACTTTTTTAACCGCATCCTCCTTCCAAAAAAAAGCTTCACTCACTCAGTACTCTACTCTTTTTTTCGTATGCTTGTCTGCTCCTGGTCTCGCACTTGTTTTTTATACTTTTTTATTGTTACTCCTTCAATCTTGTTTGGCTATATGGCCGTGTTACACTCTTGTTGTTGTGATGGTTGGCTGGTTGGTTGCTGGATGCTACTTCTGCTCCACGCTATTATTCTTGTTTTTTGATGTTGATGAGAAGGATATTATTCCTCTGTGGATTCCTTTCCAAAATGTGTAAAGTGTGTAGAGAAAAATAAAATCTTAGCTCAGAAATCCAAAATTTTCTCCCCTTTTTCCTCTGTTTCCTCTGTGGTTCTTCCTTCAAACCAAATCTGTAAAGATACATTAGAAAAAAAGGAAACATCAATTTGAGGTTTTCTTTCAGTTCCAAAATGATTTTTTTAAAGATTTTTTTCCCTTCATTCATCATTCATAGTGCACCTCTCACATAAAAAACACGATACAATAATATACAATAACAATACAAATGAATACGTAAGTAAGTATAAGAGGAAAAGAAAAGGAGTCATTATTATCAGCAGAGTGTGTAGCATCTTTTCTTGATTTGATGAATTGATATTGGAAATGACACGAAAATGAATTCATCCCGTGTAGGATAAAAAAATAGAGAGCAATA
>JAITYZ010000216.1:0-16960 GCA_027744595.1 Paronellides praefectus | reverse complement strand
CCCGATTATAATGGAGAAAGTGAGAAGGAAGGATCGAGTTTGAAGCGTATGCAACGGCAACGTGCAGATATCATACTGGTGGAGGGATGCTGCTGATCATCCAGCAAAATGGAGTGTGTGGAACTTGCTCTTCCACGAAAGATGTATAGATATACCTAGAAAGAGAGAGAAAGAGAAAGAAAGTGAGACACAGGGGCACATGCACACAAAGCTTATACAATAAATGTGTCATTAAAGGAGAAACTATTTTCGAAGGATGAAAGTCTTCTATTTTTTTACAACTACTATACCACCACCACCACTACACACAGCACATCATCTGACTAGTCAACTGCTCTACTATCTTATTTTGCTCTCTTTAGTTTTTCTTAGTATTATTATTAGTAAGCCAAGTTAATAGTTTAGTGGGAAAACTTTCGTTTTGATGAAGATTACCCGTGTAATTTACTTTAGGAAATGGGCACAAAAGGATAATTGTGGTAAAATGGTGTGGTAATGGTGACAACTTCCACAAAAGTCAGTTTTTAGTGCGGGTCGGGTCGTATATATAGTTGCGGTGTGGTGTTGAGGATCAAGAAGGAGAGAATACTAAGAAGAAGAAAATAAATGAATGTAGGATGTCGGTTTTAAAAAGGAAGTTGGGGAAAAAGAGTGTATAAAATCCAGAGGGATCTTTTTACGGTTTTGCTAACAAGTCCCTAAAGAGAACTGCCGGTTTATTGTTATAGCCGTATTTGGTACAACCATTGAGAGCAAAGAAAAGACAAGTAGTGGCATTAACGATGATGAACGATGACTAATAATTAACTTTTGCATAGGTACATATGTGTGAGGAGAAAACGGTTAGCAACACGATAAAAATAGAAGAAGGTAAAATCGCTGATCAAATATATACCCTTCAGCACACCTTCAATAAATGATGAGTGATGACTTGAATTGATGAGTATCCCTTTATTATTATTTTTTCTATAATATTTTTAACTCTAATTTGAAATTTCACATAACAAGTGGTGGCATTACGAAGGCTTTCAAAGTCACACCATGTTGCACAGGAACTGCATTCATAAATCAAGATTGTTCTGCTGTTCTTGTGCCTTGTGTACTTTTATGCAGCCCAATAACCAATATCAGTTTTTCTGTCATAAATATATTGAAATATTGCATGACAGAAATGACTTGATAAGTTCACTAGCACCACCAACACCTACACACCACCACCACTATACTACCATAGTACCACTCCAGTATATTTCCGAAAATAGGCAGAAAAGTCACAACACAACAAGTTCAAGAGAGAGATTCGCAGACCTAAACTAAAAACGAAAAAAATATTTATTCCAAGAATTCAGCAGATTACTAAACGGGAAGTTCGACGCAGTACGCTTATGAATGAGTACATGTATAAGTTGGGTACATATACAAGAGGGAATCTAATTTGAGCTGAGCACGCATAATCGCAATAAGTGGTATTGTATGCGGATTTAAAAACTCATTTTTTTGTAAATTCTCCACTGTTCTACTATTTTACTATGCACAAGTGTACATAAACATACAAGTTTATTTATTTAACTTGTGTTGTGCTCTTCCCAAAGTGTGTAATAATAAAAAATGTATAGGAGTTTATTTCAAGTATTTCATACCACAAGTGTAAAACAAACACCGGTTTTACTTGGAGAATGGCGATACGGAGCAAGTATAGTATATAGACATGAAGTACACGAAGAAAGTCTTATGATGTGATGATGGTGATATGACTTCCCCTCTCTCCTGCATACATATTATATAGTCATTTAATTAATTTAATACAACAACTGTACATGTCGAACTCAGTACATGATATTAATAATATATAACACAAGATTATATTACGCGTGTGTGGAAGGAAAGGACTTTCCACTTGTAATTTATGTGTGTGTAAAAGTAACACTGAATGTGTGCAGCTCAGTTACACAAGTTAAGTTAGATCTAGAAGAAGATGATAATAGTATGATGGTGATGATGATGATGCTGATGATGATAATGAGAAGTGTGAGAAGTAGTAGTTTTTACTAAACGTATTTACTTACAATAACGCACAACGTACTACGGGGGTACGTTGTAACAGAACGCCAAAGGTTCGCCTTCGGTTTGGGTTTTCTTTCGGCTCTCCTTTTTCTATTTTTGTGTTCCTGCTGAGTTGCAAAATCCCGTATCATCATAATACCACCATGCTTGCTCCTCATGCTACACCATAAAGCTACTACTCTATATGAATAACATGCTACTTACGTTCTAGCTACTACTTGCAAAGCAGCATCAGTTCAGTCACCATCACCGAAAAAATAAAACTGCAAAGTAAACCACGCACTCGACATCTACAGATTTTTTAAGAACATGAACAAGTCACTTCTCTATCTTCTTTTTTTGCTTTGCTTTAGTCTTTTTATTTTTTCTTGGTTTGCTTGGCTGGAAGGGAAAAAAATGCCCGGTTTTAATAATGTTTATATGGATGATGAATACGAACGAACTGCAAAGACTTTTTGTACTACTTTACATCCGACAAGTATAGCACTTCTTTCCTTCTTCTTCTGGCGTGACTCCACAGAGATTCACTCACAACGCTTGTCTTTCACACAAGAAAAATAACGCAACTTGGAGTTGGATACTCAGTTGCCTGCTAACGTTGTCGTTGCTTTTTTTAGAGCTTCTGTTGATTGTGGTCCGCGCTCCTCTCTACCAGCGAAACTGAAAACTGGTTAACAAAGACGTTAGCACGGCGAGATTACTTCCCCTTCTTCTCATCCAATGATCATGTTGGCATCTTCACTCTCTTTCCCAAAAAAAAAATTACAAACGTACAAGTACAGTACTCTATATACTGGCATCTGTACAAGCGTATATTGTATATGACTTGTATGAATCAGCCACGCCAAAGTTATGCTGTATTCTTGTAACATAACGCGCGTTCGCTGCTGAGACTGTGGAGAAATAAAGAAGAGGCTACATCGAAAAGGGGGTATCATAATATCTTTATTGTGCATGACATTCTCGAATTCAGGATCTTGCTTCACCCCTTCCGTTCCATACCCGGTTTATTTGCTCAAATTTTACGCATTTCCACTACAATAGGAAAAAATTCATTGAGTCTGGTGTAAAAATACCAAAAAATTGTTCACTGTCGAGAGACAAGTATTTTGTATTGGAAGGAAAATGTCGTTCTACATAAAAATATATGGGAACAGGAAATGCCTAATGGAATGGAATTTCTCACGGAGGTGATGCATAACATATGGAAATTTTTGTATGTAGTACGAATAGATATAAATTATGTTGAAAAATTTAGTTCAATTTGAAATTGCACACTGAGTTTGCATATTTTCTCACGGAGGTGATGCATAACATATGGAAATTTTTGTATGTAGTACGAATAGATATAAATTATGTTGAAAAATTTAGTTCAATTTGAAATTGCACACATTTAAGTGAGTATGTATAGGACATTTTATTACATTTAATTGCATTGCTAGTACAATATCCATGTAGCTACAGTGTACGTAGGAATGTTTCACTGCAGTAAATTCAGTTTGGCAATATGTAAATGTGATATGAGAATACACATATATAATAGGTATACACTTGGCCAACATGCTACATTTTGGCATTAAACTTTTCTTATTAATTAATAATTATAATGAAATCAAGAGCTTTCTCCACAACTTTTTTTTTGCGATACGCATACATATTCACGCATGATTTATTGCCTGCGTACACCGAGTGGTTTCCGGATTCGGTGGGCGATTGAAATACATATTATATTAGATGAAAAAGAGGATAATTTACCATTATATATTCCAGTCGCAAACTTCATTCCTTGTTCATTGGTGTCAAATTGCGTAGATAGTATGGTTTCTGATTTGAAAATTTACACAAGTACATAAAATTTATAGGTAATGAAACGAGAGTGAAAGAAGACCATTTATGATTTACGTTCCAGAATTTTTCGGCTCACTTGTGAAAATGGTTTTTCATTTTTCTAAACGACTATGATAAGAACGACTGACGTTTACTTAAAAAAGATATCAGAAGTAAAGTAGGAATGTAGATAGGTATTAAGTAATATTACTGTGTATAACGTGTATAGTACGGTGTTGTACTTGAACATCTTTTGTTTTTTATTTGATTTGTGAACTCCCTTAGTATGTATTAGGTTTGTTACAATCCGCTCTATAACATAGGATAAAATTTCGTGAGCAACAAGAGCATAATATTTGAAAATTACTGTTTATAAATTACATGAAATACTATGCAAGAATTTAAAGAACAAGGTTGACACATCAATTCGATTAACTACCGAAAGCATTTCATGTTACTGCTGTAGTAAATTCGATTGTAATGTTTATCGGAATATGTCTGTGCGTGTGTGGCGTGTGGACACACTACTATGGGCTCTTGTGAAGCCGTCGTCGTGTGGAATGTCTCCATCCAAGTTATCGTTGGTATACGACAGTATACGTCATTATGCGTTTTTATCATAAATCCTGTTTGTTTCCGGTATATATTTAAATTTGGTTCAAATAGGATTGTTAATTTTGCTATAAAAGCTGTCATGTCGCACCAAAGAGATTTGATTCTACATCGTACGAATAAACTGTTTTTGGATTTTTTTATTATTACAAGCTTAACTGAAGTATAGACAAGTGTGTATAAAAATTGAAACAAAATTACCTAAGAAGAGTCCCTTTGTGGTATCATTTTATGTATGACGTACTGAATTTTAGTATGCGTTTCAAGGAATATTCTTGGAAAATGTAACACAACTAATTGTTGTCCTGTCTATGGCTGGATTTAATTGGATATTTAAACAAAATTCTAGTGGCCAAATAAAACATACTTAAATGAGTTTCTGGCAATTTAAAAGTTTTCTGACAAAATTAAAAAAAAATATTTTACCATTTTGCCGAGTAAACGGAGTAATACATGTTCCCAAACTACGACATTGACCATTTCGAAGAAAGGAGACAATATGATAATTTGCCGCAGCAATCAACGAAAGGAATATTATACTTCACTTGAGGGATTTGCGACTTATCAATATAATCTTAATATTTGCTATCTCTACTAGCAAATTACTTGCCAAGTGCTACTCTCTGTTCCGTTCCGTTCTAATTGGAACTGGATCTTTGTGTCCACGTTCAAGTTACATAGGCATGAATACATAATTCAATGCAGCCTACCACAAAATACAATTACTCCCCACACCTTCGTGAAATCGCATATATTCTATTAAATATATTTGCTACATTAACTAGATTTCACACCCACATTTATGAACTGATTCCGCCAGGTACACAGGTATCCTTTTGTGAAGACATCGAACCATTGCCGTTTTTAGCCCTGGGGGTTTCCTTCGTTTAGTTTTGCTAGAGTTTATTATTACTATTTTTTAAAGTCTATTGTTTCTTGTGTGAACTTTAAAATTCTAGAAGTTTCTTGTGTGAAGCCTTAATCAGTCGGTACATTTTTGTTAATTAGATAATATTGTTTATCAGTAAAAGGATTATTATGCGAATGAAATTAGGATGTTAATAGAGTTTGGTTAGATGTCATTTGAATGTATATATCACATTCACATTACATTAATTGTCGAGATTTGCCATTTTCTCGTATAATGAATATATTGCTGTAGAGTTGAGAATTTGGCAAATAACAGTGATTTTTTACACACTTTATAATTTTTGTATGAGCATTGCTGAGACGGAAAAGCTACAAAAACTGTTGTTCGTTCATTCGTCTCATATAAGCACTATACTAAATACTAAATGGGTACTGTTACGCAAAAAATGCTTCAAACTAAACCTTTTTAGGTGAATATCTGGCCAACCTACATTGCAATTGATGCTGATGTGACCAAGCAGTGGGAAAAACGCAACGCCAAGAAACGAGCGAAGGAGAATGATTTCACACATTTTTTTATATCCTCGTCCTCTCTCCTTTGGTGTGTGTGTGTCTATGGTTGTGTCCACTTCTGTTTCATTTCTCTAAAGAGCTGTCTACTTTCTGACTTTTTCCTTCTTTTACCGGATACTTTTCTTTCATTTCCCTCGATCCTTGATTTGTAGAAGCTGGAGGGGATCCAAAAGTGAAAGGCTTGTGTTTGGAAAGTTGTTGGAATCCATACAGATGGGGAATAAATTGGAGTTTGAGGATGGTACTTTTGGTTTACAAGATGATGCTGTTGTTGTTGGGAGTTTTCTAAATCTCAATGACCAAGTGATCCTATTTTTGTACAACAACCGTCATTATTATAAAAACGCGGCCTCTCACAAAATACTGACAAACTAAACAAGACCACTCAACTCAACCACACGAAAAAATGAAAGACAAAACGACGAAATTTCCTCAACATGTCATAATAATTCAAGTGCATTTCCTATTTTTAGTAGCATGTGTCTCAACTCATTTTTTTATGAAATTTACTCTGTCATGTGGTCGTGCACCTTAAAGAAAACTTGTGTTTTTTTTTGTTTTTGGAATGCTCCCCACACACATAGAGTTTCTATGTGCTGTATAGTCAAAGTGCTGTGCGTATTACTTATGCATGACTTTTTTATTTTTGTACTTTCCCCAGAATTGTGCAATGCACCTATACGATTTCAGAACACGCAGAGAATGAGCACAAGTGGTATATTAGATTTTGTGACTCAATCTTGTTTTACTAATTTCGCTTACACACATGGTGTGATCCTTGGAGGAATACTCCTACTACTACACTTCCTGTTTCTATATACCACACACACTATGCAGTTCCACTTGACACTTTTTTTATTTGCGTTACATTATTTTTATACACTTGTTCTACAATCATGAAAAACATCTTGGAAACTTGGCTATGTAATCATATTGCTGAATGAAACTACCTACATTTTGTAAACACAGACAGAAAAGATAGTAGTAGCATGAAAGTAAATAGCATAGGCATATGTATATGTGAAAGTAAAAAAAAAGTTTCCTTTTCCCTTAGTTTTATTTATCTCTCACCTCGTCTGATGAATGCTAATGAGGCTTGGATAGTACATTGCATAACATACCACATGTGTGCAAAGTGTTAAAACGTCCACCCCTTTTCACATTTAAAGTGGGAGAAAAAAAGAACAGCAGACAATGAATAGCAAGTACACTATACTCAATATAATAATAAGCAACATGAATGTTATTTCAAAGTGCGAAATGGAAAGTCCATTTTTTCAGCATACAAGAAAAGATAATAATCATATATAAAATACATATAACTAGAAGATTAAGTAGAACATTTTGAAACTTTATCCTGCAGAAACATTGTCGTGTGGTGTAAATGAGGCAATGTTACAAAAATATATATGTATGTGTGTAATGTTCAAACAAAAAAAGTTTTTATTTTCTTAAGCTAGTTATCCTATCCTAGTTTTTTTTAAACGTGTTTTCATGAAAAAAGAAAGTAGTTATTTTTGTTCTCTCTTGTTTGATTTTGGTGAGAGTGGGGAAAAAGTCAAGTCGTCTGGTCTTTTTTTTTATTTGCAGTTGACACGCTGGTCGACCTTTACACCATCCCCATTCAAGTGCATTCATGTAGCAACGCTGTCACTCATCGACTGGTATCACCACACCTATCGACCACCTCTCAAGTTGCTTCTATGTCTTGTGGCAGACAGTAAGTACCAATGTAACGTAGTAAATCCAAAGATGATGTTCAACCCTACATAATATTATGTAGTAGTTATAAATATGGTTTTCTTTTACAATAATTTTATACTTTATATTTTATATTTATGTAGGTGGTGGTAAGAGAAAATGCAAGTTTGTTTTTACTACCAACCATCATACCAGATACCAGTCGTCAGTGAGAAAATATAGTGACGTGGAAAGTTTTTGTGTTTTTAACTTTTTACTTCCTACCCCTATCACGTTCCAATGGTTTTCTCTTTCTGTCTTCCTTCCTGATTTGTTCCATCAACTTTTTTTTATACACTACGCACATACAAAAACAAGGAAATGTGCATATAACACCAATCGTAACATAGACATAAAAATATGGGAACACATACCTACCTACATACATACGATGTACTTGAAGGATGAAATGGAATATGAAATTTTAAAAGGTATACCATTTTCACAAAATTTTGATTATTTTTTTTATTCACATGGTGGTACACAGACACACGCATACGCACATGAGGTTCATTCTGCAGGGAATTTAAATAAGTGGTTGTTGTAAAAAAAATGAGATTTTGAAATAAAAAGTGGAAATGAAAATAGCAACAAAAAATGAAATGGGAAGGAACAACAGACCAAAGAAGGAAAAGATGTCTATGTATAGCATTTTGTTTTAAATTGTAAAAGATGATGTTTGTTATTTACGATGACGGTGTAAGTATGTATGCATACCTTTAAGTACTTTATACATAAAATGAGGTGATTTTCCAGCTTCTCAGAACTTAACATTATTTGCTGCTTAAAATAACGATTAAGATATTATCACTGTAGTAAGGCCCATATACTAATGATAATTTGTGCACGCAAAAAGGAACGACTTATGACTTATTACAAGTTTGCAGGAATGTGAGAAGCAATTACTGAAAATACTAAAGTACCTAAACACAGAAGTTTCAACACACTGTCCATAAACCAATTTTATCCATTGTGCGTAATGCGTCTGACTTGAGTGTACCCTTAACTTGTCAATTAAGCTCTGTGTGCTGTGTACGTACTTTTGTACTGGATGTCAAAGATTAGTTGGCAACCGATCTGACATTTCCCATCATAACAATAAAATCATTCTTTGTTTCTTACTGTGGCCTTTTTTCGGAAGCTTTGACACGTCACAATGATTGAAGGGCAATAAATCACCATTCGTAAATGGGGAATATTATGATATCACTTGTTTATGTAGGTACATATATTGTGCCAAGTGTGTTATTGCGCTGTATAAATCCTTATTAACTTCTACGGGGAGGCGAAAAGGGAGATGAGGTCAGTCTACCATTGACTTTTTGTCCAGCCTCCCAAGATGCATCCTAAAACCTATTGTTTTCTTGGTGGTGGTGTCTATATATCTATATCTATATACCTATACATTATAGCTGTTGTAGAGTATAAAAATAAGGAAAAGACATAATAATACCATAAAATAAAACATTAACATCAACGATAGCTTATACAACACTAAACACGATAACTTTTGGGATGGAACGCGAGCGACAGAATAATAGGTGACAAGTGACCATAAGTCCAGTTACTTACAGATTACTTACACGCATTCACAAAAATAAAACTTTACATGACTCTCTGTTTACATTGATGCGTGGTGCTACTCTCTATAGTGCAGCAAGGCAAGCCGAGTAATTGTCCGTTCTAATTGCAACTTTTCTTTTCCAAAAACTGTTTCTTTTGTTTCGAGCCTCAGATCCAGCCAACCGTTTAAGAAAAGCTGTGGGTATATGTGCAGTGCAAAGAGTAAAAGCAACTCACAAAGTACAACAACAGCTATCATCTTATCATGCTCACTTAAGTTATTATATATCTTCATCCAACTTTATATAAGGAGCATACCACCACACGGATAGATACACACACAACAACAAACCTAACATGTAATGTTTGTTTTGTAGGGAGTTGTTGTTACGACACATTGTTTCATTCAATTGTAAAGGAAATGCTGCTGGACGTTTGGGCTACACCCAAACAAAGGAATGCAATTGAGTGAGATATGAAGGAACGCAGGAAATTGGCAGAGGAAAGGGAAACAGAACAGTGTAAAGAGAAAATATAGCCTCAAAGAGAAAAAATGTGTGCAACTTATAGAATATAGCCAGCAATGTACATACATGACGAGTTAGATAGTCACAGAGTCACACTTCAAGAAAATAATATATTGGAAACGTGATCATATTATTCGATTATGGCACTTGCTTTTTGTTCTATATATCCCTATTTTTATGGAAAATTTACCGTAAAAAGTAGAACTTTAGATGCTACAGAAATCCAAATAATCAAATACGAGTAAAACAGCCTATAATATAAGCCTTCCCAAATGAAGACTTTTCTTTTTGTAAACAGAGTCCTTCTGGATTATCACTCACACACCACCAAACATACATTTATACAGCCTACTAAACCCGTCGTGTGTGTTGTGTGTTTGTGCAAGTATTTTTTATGACGGCAATAAGACCACTATTCCTTATAACAATGTTGGTATTTTCAATGTGTGCGACCAACGCCACCACCCATCGGGTAGTTCAATTTGGTACATACATGAACTGAGCTTGTATATATACTGCACTGTGTACATTTCGACGTGAGATTTTCCTCTTATTTTGCATTCATGTGTTAAAAATAAGGTAGGTAAAATATTTAGGTAGCAGTCATAAAATTTCCAAAGGTAAACGAGGAAACTCGCGTTAATAAAGACTCAAATTACATTCATCATGGGAAAAAATGCGTCATGTGCCTTTTGTTATGATAGTTCAACAACGCACTTTTATGTACATAAATTAAGCTACAACATATTTTGTACTGTTGGCTACATTACTAGGCACAAGGTAATATTGTAGTGGAGTATATTTTATGAAAACTGATCGCACTGGTACCTTTCCCAACAAAAGACAAAAAGTGTCACACAACCAATTTATACGGATCGGGCATATATTTTGGCGAGAAATACAGTGAACCAATAATCTTTTATTTTCCGTGTGCAGCTTTATTCTTTTGAGCCTATTACCTGGTTTGAGAGTCCCATATTGTTACTCATTATCTCAATTATTCCTTTATTATTACGGCTAATTCATCATCATCAAAGAAGACCATTATATTAAATTCTTTAAGCGGCTAAAGGAATAAAGTAAACAAAACAAGCATAGGTAGGTAGTATTTCCATTCAAATGCTTATAATATTGTCTTGCTCACCGAGTTTTCCTTATCTTGAACTTTTTTTCCATTTGGAGCCACCAATTCCCATTCTTACATGAAACTCATTGTTATACATTCTTGGATTGGTATACTTACGTAGTCCAAGTGGCATCTTGTATCACCTTCCTGGGGTACTTTTGTCGGCATCAGTATTGTTGGTCAAAAGTCAGTTGGATATACATACATACATTCCTGTACGAGCACATATTATTACATGCCTATTCGCTTAAAGATATTGGAAGCTTGGAAGTTGTTCGTGTCAAAGTGGGGGTTCCTCTTTTAAATTGACCTTTGTCATTGATTCATTTGATTTGTTAGTACTTGCTGTCATTTTGCCCCTCTAATAATAATAACAGCACGACGTAATGAATGAACACGCAACACAGGTGAGTGTTGGATGGGAGGTAAATGTAATAATAGGAGGTAACAAGAGGTCCAAAAGGACAATATATTCTCTCTTCTTCGGCAAGATTTAAAAGAGAATCATTGAAAAAAAATAAGTTTTTGTTGCCCATTTCCCAGGTTGGGCTATGTTTGGCTATGATGATGATAATGATAAAGCATATAGCCAGCCACCTATCGTGCAATAATAGGTATTGTCCTCCTCTCTTTCTATCTACTTATCTAAAAGTAAGGATTTCTCACACAGGAGATACTCCTTCAGCAGCGGACAAAACACTTTCTTTGAGAAAAAGTTTTGAAATTCCGAAAGCTCTAGTGTGCTACTATGTATATGTACGTGATTGTTATTGTCGTAAAAACAAGCGCATTATGCTAACAAGATCAGATAGTGATGTTTATTTACAGTCGGGAAATAGAGATGAGAAAAAGAGAAGACTTCTTTGCATTCTCTTCTCTCTGGTTTGATTTATTGCACTTTCAAGATTTGTTTGTCCAATGTGAGACGATGAAGAGAAAGGTTCAATTGAGACTTTGACAAAGGACCACACCTTGGGCGAGCCTGTGATAATAGTTTTGAAAATTTAATATTCTCTAACGCTTTTTGACAAGGAGCTCAAAAGATGCCGCCGACAATTTAAGGAGCATATATACCCATGTAATAAAAGTTAAGTAGCGATATTAAGGAAGAGGGATGACCCAAAGGGATAGAGATGTGTGTATTGTTGTTATAATTATTATTATCATCTATAGGATTTTTGAAGAGGGACACAAAATATGTATATACACAGGATAATCAATCCATCATCATCAAATCACCTCCTATAAAGAAAAATTGCCTTGTTTGTTCAACCTTCTAAAGCTTTATTGCATTACTCACAAAAATCCAGTCTAAAAATCTGGGAATTGAGATGAAAACTGATAAATCCCTGCTTGTCTCTCTTTTGCTCTTTATTTTTCGCAGAGTTTACACCTGGGAAGTTTTATATTTCTTTATTCTCATCGGCAATTTGATTGACAGTGCTTCTAGTCGATGATGTAGGCAATAATGCAACACGACGTTGGTAAACGGAAATAAAACTCTGCTTCTTGTTATGTTAGTGCCGTCCATGTGAACAATTTTACTTTACCATGCGATGATATGACAAAATCTACTTAAATTTCCGCTATTCCTATAAAATTTGTTGCTTGTTCTTCCGACAACAAAAAACAAAATATTTTAATGTAATTTTAAGATTTTATTTTCTACGCTCTTGCAAAACACTGTAATTCTTAAAACATTTTTATAGAGGCACACTCGGCTTGAGTACAAGTACTGTAAATACTCTTATTCAATTTTCTTTGATTTTGTTCGTATTTTGTATACTTAGGAAATGAGAAAAGAATAAATAAAATTTTGTATAATTTCTTACCAAAAAGGTCGCAATTGACAAAAATAATATTTTTCTGGACCAAGATATCTATTTATAGACAATCTTGTCTATGAAAAAATGTCAAATGTGTATTTGCCAAATAATTGTTTTATGTGAAAGGAGTCTTCTTTCAAGTTCAAATGTATTGAGTATGGACTCCATACTATGGAGTGCGAGAACATTAAGTACGCACATACATGTTTAGACCTGACTTACGTTACACTATCATTTTGTATGAGGGAAATCGTTATTTTTGTAAAATGTGACTGGTGCCTCCCAGTCACGGTGTCCCAATCACAATGTTGTGCTCAAACCTAATCCAACTCAATAGAAAAAAACACTAATAGTAATAATCACAATTATATGCAAACCGATTATTATTCTCAATCGTTGTGCCTCACGTATCAATGGAATTCCAAATATTTTCAGAGTAAAAACTATAAGTACCTAAGATTCTTTTAGGCTAAAGAAAAGGTAGCGTCCACCAACTAGAAACTTGTTAAAAAAGGTATTTTTGAAGGAATGTTTTTTACACGTCACGGACTGTAAAGGCAAGAAAGAGAACAAGTATGTATTTGGGTATGCAATGTGCTATGTGTGTTCGCCCAAAGGAACGGGTTATTATTACCTATTCTCTGTGTTGTAGTTGCACAGGAAAAAGTCAATAAGAAAGGTACATTAAGAATTAAGATAAGGGCCCACAGCTCTCCCGCTCGTACTCTGTCTGTCATAATGTGTACATCATTAATATTGACATATAAGCATATAGCAGTCAAATTGAAGAAATGTACATGGGTATGTATGTATAATGTGACGACACAAAGGGAAGATGGTTACACGCCGAAAGAAAAGGGATTGTAGGAAGATAAGAGCGTGCCGACAAATAATTACATGTTAATTGGTATAAATCGCAGCCTCGTTAGCACATTGTTAGACTATAAAGTGAGTCTTAATGGACTTGACTGTCGTAAGTCGTAAAAACTTACGATATTTCCTACTCGTTCTAACTCATCTGCTCTTTATAAAAAAAGTAGTATAATAGGTAATATGAATATTATACATACCTTACATACTTGGCGTTACCTGTGTAGGTTATGGTAAAAAAATAGTATGTCTCTACGAACACAAACGTTTCTTTGCACGAACCGCACGAATACTACAACAATGCCTTTACTTAAAAACGAACTTTACTTTTAAGTAGATTTTAATGGCATCGACAACTGCACATTCAAGAAATTAGACAGACATTCAAAAACGTGGGCGATGTCCGTCTTTTATAACTTTATATTCGCTTTATAATGTACATATTTTTATGTATGCAACTGTGGATGTTACATAGAACATAAAGTACATAAATAGTTTTAGAAAAATGTAAACGAGATGTAGTTAACATTCCATATATACACGAATGTTCGTCATCCTAGTACAACCAGCTAATTGATCCCGTATTAGAAACCTTTCAGAGTTTGGGGATTGCAAAAATTCAGGGTTATTATTATGAAAGGGTCAGATATCCTTGTGGGAAATGTTCGCCTTTTCTGATATCGTGTCATTTCCAGTAGTCCGTGCTCGTTTCCCATGCATTTTAATACTTTTTTCAGCTGACAAGCTAACTATGAGAAAATCTTCAACATGGGTAGTTTAAATTTATAGTTTAAATTTTTTAGGACAGAGTGGAAGTTTTTTAACGGTAATTTTCTGTCATATGTGTTTTTGTAATTGTTTATTTTATGATAATTAATGTTGGAATGGACATAATATTTTAATGTTTAACTTGTACGTTTTTACAAAAATCTAAACTGATTGTCTGGAATTATTAATAAATTAGATCCTTGTCGTTTAACTTTAATAGGTGGGATCGAAACTTCATACAAAAATAGTACAATGCAGGATTTGTTCATGATAGCGAACCACATTTAAATTCGTAATGATTTCCAAATAAAATCTTGTATGTAGTTCTTTTTACTTAGGTATGTCTGCTGAGAGAACACACGAAATGCCTTGTGATGCTTTAATAATAGAAAAAAACGGGAAAGGAGGATAAATGGATGAGTGAGCATTGGGCTTGACTTGACGTCTTTCATTATTCGAATAATATGTATTGTATGCTGTTGCTCTCAGTGGCTCTTCGTTGTACCTCAGCCAAGATGAGGAACCCAACAACCGTTTGACCGGAGAACACCTGTTTCAAAGAGATCAAAGGTAGCCGACAGTCAAGAGCTTTAGCTCGCCTTAATTAATGGAATACAGCTACTGACAATAATATCATCTGTAAAAAGATGACTATTCACCCCATAAACTATACTATGGAGAATGAATAGGTAGTTCTCTTAGTTGTAGTATTGCATTGCAAGCATCTCACTTGACGTTAGTTGGATTCTTGTAGGGTGATGTGAAGTTGACAGCCGTGAAAAAACCTTAACTGAGGATATATGACTATGGCAAATGCGCTGGAATCATGAGAATTTTGATTTCAGTACACCACCACAACAAACTACAGCTCGATTCGCTCTTTGGAAAGAATGTAACATTATTTCTTATTTTTTATTATAAATCTAAGTAAAATTCAAGAATAAAAGTGTGGTGATATATCTTATACGGGTATAGTTTCAATAAATAAATTCAAGTTTGTCAAAAATTACAACTAGAGTAAGAAATGTACCTGTTTATAATACACAAACTTTAAAGAAATACAAATTAAGTCTGTGTCGCTTTCTCATTAAAAGCCATAAGATGTTATTAAGGCTAATAATAGTACGTCCAAAACGCTGCTTCGCGCTGTGCTGCTACCTTTGTATATTATGGCGTGTAATGAATATTATTAATGGTCGAAACGTATTAATAATAATATGGCATGGCGCAGAAACAACTATAAACTACAAGAGATGAATTTGCCGGCTAGTTTGTACGTTTATTTATGTATGCCAGTTAATAATAGCAGTAGCAGTACATAAAATATTTTTTTTTAAAGAAAGATTTTGTCTTCTGCCCATTCTCCTGACACAAATAACTCCTCCCCTTTCCTCTTTTTATTAAAGCGGCACAAACTCAAAAAGGAGAGAGAGAGAGAAAGGAATGATAGGAGCTTTTGTGAAGCCGAAAAAGAAATGATGAAAACAAATAAAACAAGCCACAAGAAATCGTATTTTAGGTAATTTGGTCTGTTCTTTTCTTTTTTATCTCGATTAAACTCTCATCATCGTAATCATTTTCTTCTTCATAATCATCTAAACATCAGCAGAGAGAGAAGTGGTTGGTAGTTTGTAAAGCGGTGGCCATATCATTATCAACATCATATTATTATCATCATCCACACACACAGCATCCCTCTCTTCTTCTTAATATACATCTTATATACTACATCGCATTCACCATCAAGAAATGCAGAAGCAGTGTAGTTTGTTGTTACGAGCAAACACTAAGCACCATGTATGCATAAAACGCATTATCCCGAATAATCATCATTTTGTTATCTTAACTCATCGTCATTATCATCATCATCTTCTTCTTCTTCATCGTCATCAGATATAAAAAAATAAAACATAAAAAATGTAAGGAAACAAGGAGCATCATATCGTTTTGTAACATTTTGCTTAATAGTTTCTTGTTAGCGTTTTGTAATCACCGAAATGAAATATAAAAAAGCTTTGGTTTAAATATGGTTCTATTTTTTCCCACTCTTGTACCTAAAATACTTGTGCCGTGGAAAAAAATGAGAAATTCAATTTTTTTTAAAGAAAAAAGATTGTCCTCATGTCTGTCAAGAAACATGGAACTTTAGCTGGAAATTAAAGCTTAAAACTAAGCACAAATACTGAATCAGCATGTAAATTGTGGATTTAGCATTATGGGGCAATAAGATGCATGGAGATATATTTTTTTTCCAGAGCTCGTTTTGCGTTACACAGGAGGCCGCAATGAATTTAATGGTTATCATTTCGGTTCCTTTGTTATGACTTGACAGACACCTTGTTCGTGTGTAAAGGAATTTTTAGATTGCATTGCATGCTTTGAATGTGTTCGCGGCTTCAATCTTTTAAAACTTTTACTAAATATCTAATATATTATCATGCGCTTTGTACGTATATGCTTTTGTTGTACAGAGAAAAAAAAATACTTACGTGGTTGTTGAGTGACTAACGAGATCATAGCTGCCGGTTTTCGCCTGTCATTACGTTTCCCCTATTCGTCTTTATACAAACGATAATGTTTAAACTCTCTAAACT
>JAITYZ010000215.1:0-14433 GCA_027744595.1 Paronellides praefectus | reverse complement strand
CAATAAAATGATTTACATGCTTTTCAAGTGTCATATTATTATGCAAAATTATGCTTTTCCTATATAGGTATGTATGTATGCTTGCGCGGCTATGACTTTAGATGTGTTATGTAAGTATTCTCTGTTTATTCCCATCCCACCATCGCCAAATGCTCACGGGGGACTTTTGGATTGTAACTGACAACCCCGTTCCCTTCATCCCATTATTGTGTCTAGAGTCCTACTAGAGTATTTTTTACTGTGTGCCTATATACCTAAATATTATATGAATAGTATGCATCTTTTCAGTAGAAAAGCAATTTTACAGACCATCGCAATCATTCCTCTTTTTGTAGCAAAAAAAACTAGCCCAAATTCTAGATGCTGCTGCCTCATAGACAATAACAGCCAAAAACGGACAATGTAGAGTAGTTCATGTGTAGACATGTAGACAAATCCAAAATAATATATATTTTATTTCCTTTTTATCCATGAAACGTTAGGATATTATATCCATAAAAATACCACGATAATTGTTTATTATTATTGACCAATAGAAATAATAATTCTCCCACAAAACAATGGACGTTTACTCGCCGTGCAAAATTGCAGGTAGTCGTAATTCGTAATCGCAAATCGTAATAAAGTCTTGCTCGTGCACTCGTTCTCTTTTATTGGTTTCTACGTAAAAAAAACACGTACAACGTATGTAATAACAACAATACAAACACATATCTATCTATAATATTCTGCTATACATAAGATAAGCATATCAGATAAATTGCTTTCTCTAGATGTACCATACCTGTACTCAAGTATATATGTAAATGCACGTGTAAATGCATATTTTATTTGTGTAGAAATATTACGTGAGCGTATAAAAAGAAAGTGAAATATCACAACACAAAAAAAGAAACAAGCCCAAACAAAACAGATACCTAGCCATGTACTTACACAAATACGTTCATGCTACACATGTTTGCTGCTCTTGTAGTTGTGTCCCAAACAGATACCTACCCATGTACTTACACAAATACGGTTATGCTACACATGTTTGCTGCTCTTGTAGTTGTGTGCAAAACGGTAACATTGATAACAACACCTCGTTCAATCACTTCTCCCTATGACGCTGACGTGCAACAACGCATTATGTACTACTATATCACAATAGAGTACATAAGAGAAAGTCTCCGGTTACAAGCTAACGGTGTTCTACATGAGAAGCTATGCACATTCCTAAGCTGACGAAGGAAAATGCTTTCTTTTTTTGTTATTCTCAGCAGCAGGCCTATTTATATTTATATACTTGCCCATTCATTTTCTACACTTCATACAACAACATAAAAAAGAAAGATGAATCTGTCATCAACTTTACTTTTTTTTAAGGAAATGCCATATTTTTACATTTAGGTAACTTTAGTTAGAGGGCTGTACGCTAGATTGGCAGTACAAAAATATATAATAATATATGCTCACACGCGATAGACATCTTGTCATATTTCTTCAAACATAAAACATTTTGTTTGAAGTCCTTGTCCGTCATTTAAAAGCCATAAAATGCACATACACACACACACACCCGCTCACAAACGCTAATCTCATAAGCGAAACACACATTACAAAACGGAAGACATGAGATCATTTGTGATTTTGCTACAAAGCTTTTTTTATGTGTAGTCTTTGTATATGTGTCCCATGTATATGTATCGCAAGATTTTCCCTGGACAGGATGCCGCTGCTGGTACGCTGGTACTTTGTTTTACTACTTTTTATGCATAGTTGTTTGGTACACGCTTTTAATCTTCTGTGTATAAAAAAATATTATGTGTGCGTATCCTGTATATTTACTGTAGTAGGTGGATAACATGTGTCAGTTAACCACTTCAGGCAGAATGGTAGTAAAAGTGAAAAAAACTTGTAAAAAAAGTTTCTTTCTATTTCTCTTTTTTTACTTTCTCCTCATGACTGGCTTCCCTTGTTTTCTAGCAGCATCAGCAGCAGCAGCAGCCGAAGCAGCAAGCAACCAGCACGATATTTCTCTTTAGGCCATATGTAGTAGACGTCAAAGCAGCAGGCGATCTGATCCATCCAATGCCATCATCTAAGATGACGTATGGTCTTCTTTCTTACAGCCTACTACCCCGCCAACAAAGCTGGGAACCAGGAATCTTTTAAGCTATCTTTGTGTGTGCGTGATCCTGATCGTCATATGTGTGGCATCATTGCGTAGGTACTATTTAGGTAGGTATATATTCCATGCTTGTTTGCTATTTGCTCACATTCTTCAAAATATATAAAATATAGGTATTGTAGTGGTAATACGAATTGTATTTAAATATAGCGCATGCACCCACATGCTACTATATGCAAGTATTAATGATGTACCCTTTTCCCTCAAGCTCCGCTCGGATTTATTAGATATTTTCTCTCTTGTAAATATAATGTTTGAGCCTGATTCTGACTGAATTCATAAATATTAATAATAATAATAATAATAGCAGTCATGTTCACATAATATTCGGCGTGTTCATTTTTTTATGGAATGTCTTCTGACGAGTTCAAGAACGCTGCTGAAAGCAAGAAAGAAGAAAAAATGTAATGAAATTCTATTATAACTTATATGAAAATCCCGTTTGTTGGTGCAATCAATCGATATCTTTTTTGAGACTTTGACTTGTAGGACTTTGTACTTATGTGCCATACTTAATAAGCTTATGGGAAAGTTTTCCTTTTGCTTTCTTTGACTGTTTTCCCTTTAAGCACGCACACAGCTCACTATATTTCTTCATGTGTGCCCTAGAAATATTACATAAAAATAATGGGGTAAAAAAGTTTAGGATGAAATAGGAGAAATATGGAATGTTTTTACAAAAAAATCTGTCGAATGGAATCCAACAGAAGTCCATATATACCACCAATTTATACAAAGCAAGCAGAATAATACCTATACTCTTTCATCAGTCGTGTTTCCACTTTTTTGAGTTCATTTTTTTGGTATTATAATGTAATCTGGGAAGGGTATATTCAGTTGATTAAACGTGCTTTGCGAATGCCGTCTTGATCTTCTTTACTGTGTGGATTTTATGGGTACGTGACAATAATGATTATGATTGGAAATGAGTTGTTCCCGGAATAGAAAGTCGACGAGTAAAAATACATATATGTATCATGTTGAAACAGACATGCCATAAGAGCTTTATGTAAAAAAAAAAGTCGGGACTATTTCAGTTTTTGGTGAGTACCGTCAATAGACACAGATTACTATTGCATCACATTTTGAGAATGGTCGTTTCGTGTTTATGAGTATGTTACATTTGCCTGTGGTGTGGTGACGTAAAGATGAAGGAGAGAAAGCGAATGTGAAAGTTAAGTGAAAGTAAAGCAGAGGGGATTAGACAAGCCGTGTGTGTAAGGAATTTCAGAGGTTTTGTCTGTTCTTTGAGTGCTGCTGATGGAAGCATATTATTTGTATGAAAGTTTGTGTGTAGCTTTGCATGATAATGACCGTTCAAACAAGCTTGGGGATGTTAGTAGGTAAATATATTCAATATACAAACATGGACTTTGAATGCTTTCACTACAGATATTATTCCACACACAGAAGAAAAAAACAGAAACACGTCGAAAGAGTTAAAGTTACACAAAACACGACAGGCAATTGGAGTTGACATGAAACACGTTGCTCCATTATGAGGTCAACTTTTAGTCAAACCATCAATGAATATTCATGACAGAAAGGCTTTAATAGAGCACAACAGAGATTTCCTTTTTATCGAATGGCTATTGAATGTTGTAAAATCAGTAGCAGGGGTGACATTTACATAAAACTGCTTGTCAACTCACCTGTGAATAGATTAATGCTTGCTAGAGAAAGTCCATATGCCTCCAGCAGATATATATAAATTGTATATATTCCTAAACCTGACATTGGTATATGCATAATATGTTAATATATACGTATTTATGTTGATATATTTACAAAATAATAGGAAATGACGAGTTTTTTTACCTTCAGTAATACTTTCTTTTCAGTTTGTACTACTTTTACAGGGGATCAACTCATTGTTTGCGTATACATTTTATTATGTAAATAACCTTGAAGAAAATAGCTATATAGTCATATATCTTTCGAATCCATTCTATGTATAAAACTTTTTGTTGGTTTTCTGGAAAATACAGCGTTTTCAACAGCATTTTTGCTACTTTGTGCTATATCCTAGAGTATTTCCAGTTGACATAGGTTTTAATGCACGTACTCCATTATTTCAATTTAACATTTCAGTAAAAGAAACAGAACTCTTTAGTTTGAAAAGTACACTTGAGTCCAATGAAAGGAAAGGACGCCAAGAAATATGCACAATGTAGGATTTTCAGAGATATCATTAGAGATTGCATTCAAATCTCATTTCCAGTCGAGTCGTTGTGTGTGACCTACATCTTCTTGATATCTTGATGCATGTGTGTCTGTCTATTCTATACATATTGCAGTATACTATGTATGTATATTACATAATATATGTAGTATATAATATATTCAATTTTCAATTGTAAGAAAACTAGGTTGTTTTCGAGTGTTTCGAAAAGAGCGCATTGGGAATATACGCAGGACCACCCAAAGCTGTACATTCACGAAATGGGATTGGCGATTGATAGAGATGTTCTTTTAGGGCCTTGAGGACATGAATAAATCTTGTGCACAACTTTCCTTTCCCACACAGAAATCCCTCTTGTTTCAGACACAAACAATTTATTTGAAAACCTTTTTTCGGTGGCAGTTTTCCATTTACCATGTGTACACGTGTGTGTATCCGATGGGTAGATTCTGTGAAATGATACCTCTGGTATACACAATTTAAGCATGGTATATATATATAAAGTGAAGAGAAGAAAAATGGTTCCCAAACACCTGAAAGTGAGATCAGCTATGCAAGTCCATAAATTCTTGTGGACTTAGGAAAAAATATATTTAAATTTCACATGAGCTTGAGTAACAAACATGAGTTAAAAAACATGGCATTTTAAACAGTGGCTGGAAGGAGATCTTTGAAGGAAACCGCACCATCTTACCATTTATTTTCATAATCCTTTCTTGTTTTATGAACAGTTGTGTTGTTGTGAAACTATGATAAAATGGAATATTATTACATGCATACGTGTCAACTATATGTAAACTAAACATTCTTCTTGTAAACTATATGTAAAAACTTCGAAAAGGACAACAATATGTGTATCTATTATAAAAGAAGCAGGAGGTTTTTTCTATGAGTTGGTAGATTTTACAACAGACTGCTGGTTGGTATGCATCAAATGCATTCTTTTGCAAGGATGGAAAATAGTTAGGAATTCCCTTGCATAGTTTATGTCCAATTTATTCTCCATTTGGGTTGTAACACGTTTTTCATTTCATGCAAGTGTTTCTTTCAAGAGAAAGGGAAAGTTACCAAAAAAACAAGAGGGGCTCTGTGTGTGTAGATTGGTACCAAGAGAATAATTTACTTTTTGTTGAATACATACACTTTATATGTATCGCAAGGGAGGATGTAAAGCTATTAGCACTGACGGCTTTTTGGGGTATTGTGCAACATCTAACAATTACAGGTTTATATTATCGGTGAATTTACAATGATAGCTAAAACGTTACCTGTTTCATCTGTTAATTATTTCCAGTCTTCACGAAGGTTTTAAATGTATGTCAATACGTCATACCCTTACAATGCAATGTAGTGAAAGTGCGATGCGTAATAGTATAGGCATATTTTGTTGCGGTAGTTTTCGTTTAAAGTCTTTTCGTTTAAAATGCTTAATTTTAATTTTTTACTAGTTACGTAAACCTACTTGTCGTCGACAATTAATACTCCTTATTAATATCGACCATACTAACTGTTACTGCTCGTACTAGACATGAGTATCCCATTTCCACTCGACAAAGGTTAACAATATTATCAACCTACCGGATGAGACCTAGTTCATATCTGCTACATAGAGATAAAAGGAAAAAGAAAATAATTTTTAGATAGGCATTTAACTTGATAATTTTAAATGTCTTCTTGCGATGAAAGTTTCCTCCGCCATCATTATAATAAACTGTGTACCAAGCCTTAGCTTATGATTTAGAAACTTACATTTTCAACTATTTTTACTGTACTACTTAGGTAGGTATGTATCAATTTCAATGGATCTTGGGTATATGCTACTTAAAACGCGCTAACCAAACTTGAACCACCCCACTACACGTAAAATATTATACGACTATACGAGTGAATTCAAATGAATAGTATGTGATCAGTGATCATGGAAGACGCGATTGCTATTAAAAATCAAATTCATAATTTTCGTTTTGGGAGTCGTGTTACCTTCAACGTTACATTTTGATCTCTCAAGGGCCAATATGCTCATTTGTATCCAATTAAAAAAACAATCCAAGCTCTTTGGTCTATTATTTATACACCAATTGTTTATACGTCTAATTTGCATAATATATTTTGTATATTGATGTAATTTGGTACGATGATAACAAAAATATGATAAGTTCGGGCAACCTGTGCCCGGACAGTATGTTTTTGGGTTGTCTCAGTCTGGGTAGCGTATGTTGGGTAGCCATGCCACGCTCCCATTTCCGCAGACATTTCCGAAAGAGTATCCCCAGACTCAATTCTCCTTTACGTTTGCCTACTTACACCTGGCATAGGTACATATATACTTACCTACTTTACTTGAACCAAACCCTACACTTCACTTGTGTGAGCAATGATCTTGGGAAACACTTATTCCTTTTTTCCTTTACGCAGCATTTTTTATTATTTATGATGACTACCTACTTTAATTTCCGATTGTCAAACCAGGTTTCCCAGAGGGTATTTCATGTAATGTTCTTCTATATATCTGTTACGACATGTATGGACGAAGATGACGTTTTTTCATAAAATACCTTACTAAAAGAACCAAAAGACATATTACCACACTTGCATTTGACATTGCAATAATAATAGCATACAGACAGACCTACACATCTCTCGGAGAGTTTGTGACACAATAAACAAAAATTGGGATTCTCTAGCAATTTCTTGACATTATAAAATGCAGACAGGTAATGTTGTTTCTCATATCCTTCCTACTCTTTCGAAAACTCTATGATACTATAAAAATAAGTTTATTTGTTGAAGCACAATTAAAATTTTATTGTAAAAACGATAATGGCAAACACAATGACGAACGGAACCAGATGGAACATCAAAAATTCCATCATAAATATTTTATACCAAAAAAAAGATCCTTCCGAACAGTCACATCCCTTTCAATTTTATAGCCAAGGTCTAGCGAGAACTGTTTAGCAGCCTGTTATAATTTCTTCATTCATTTATTTTCGGCAATGCTTTTTGCTGTATTATGCATATGGGCAGATATGAAATAGAGTGGAAACTGGCAACACCCTACATAAATGGAAAAAACATGATGGGAAATGATTTTATCACCCTTTTATAATGTGTTTGTAGGTTAGACCATCGTTTCCACTCTATTTTCAACCCTAATTTTTCATTGCTGAAAAATGATTATCATTCATGAGACTTTTATTCGCAATTTGCTTTTTGATGTCTAACTTTTTATATTAATGGACAACATTACGTTCGCTTGGATTTCGCATCCTGTGTCATCTTTTGCGAAAATCCATATTGTTCCACGGTTGACTGAGGTTGTTGAAAGGTTATATAAAACGCTTCACTTATATTTTAGCAGAACCATTATGTATTTCATATTCATTGAGGCATTATTTGTGAACGTGAACCATATGAATATATACATAGTTACCTACATCTCATCATCATCAGCAGCAGCACATTTTACAGCTTCTGAAAAATGATTATCATTCATGAGACTTTTATTCGCAATTTGCTTTTTGATGTCTAACTTTTTATATTAATGGACAACATTACGTTCGCCTGGATTTCGCATCCTGTGTCATCTTGTGCGAAAATCCATATAATATTGTTCAACGGTTGACTGAGGCTGTTGAAAGGTCATATAAAACGCTTCACTTATATTTTAGCAGAACCATTATGTATTTCATATTCATTGAGGCATTATTTGGGAACGTGAACCATATGAATATATGGGTACCTACATCTCATCATCAGCAGCCTCAGCACATTTTACAGCTACAAAGAGATAAACTTTTGCTACCATCACGCCTTCCCATTTTCCATTCTAATTTTAACTTTTAAATTGTTGAGCAATTTCACATTTACCTTTACGACAAAGATCATTAGGCTTTTGTGGGCTAAACGATCATTCCCATTCAAATGCATTTAGTTATTTCCCTCTATCGCTCTGTAGATATTGAAGTATTTAGGTATATAACTTAACTGTGGCCCAGCTTTTACATGTTTCCTTTTGCATTAGAAATTGTTCCTTTTATGAATAAACCTATTCTTATATTTTTTGTGTTTATTTAAGGATTAGTCGAATTAGTTACTTTACTCTGATTACTTCACGCACAAATATATACAAACTTGAATAACAATCATGAATTATTATTATGAGGATTCATCATCGCCGTATTTATTATTTGTAAAGACATTAGTCATCACATTAAATGAGTTATGTCTTGACTTCCTCCCGTCTCATTAAATTAACTTTTCGTTCATGTCTACATATTGACAAGCTCATTTATCATATTNTGCAATATATTCCCTGGCTTGTGTAACTCTTCATGTACAAATGTGGGAAAGTTAATATATGAATATTAGATAAAATGAATAGAAAAATAGTCCAAATTTCTCCACCCTCTTCTCCTGTAACAAATTATTTGTTGGCTTGCCCACTTTTTGAACAGATTGCTGTTCGCTGCACGAAACATCGTGTCATGTACTTATTTATATAGGTATACATTGTACATAATAAAATCTATTTTAGAATGATGAGTTTTTTCGGATTTTGTGTGTCGCTTTATGACCGTGTAGAATCTGAGACAAGCCTGTGTGGCGTAAACATGCAATGTGATTGCGATATATATTGTATTACATTTTATACACATACATAACCTATTCATTAAATGGTACATAATACGAAACAACAAATACATTTATATCCCATCAATAATAAACATATACATATATCCATCAAATTACCAAGATTAGCTATAAGAGTATTTTTATGTAACGCAATCCCCCTTTACCCCAGATCAAAAGACTTCTCGCTCCTCAAACGTTATCATCAGCCAAACCAAACCAGTGTATCTGTGTCGCTTTTAATGTATCTTGCTTTCCGGTGAAATGACAAATTTAATCAGCAAATACAATTACAGTCAGGGCGCTCACCAGCATACTACATTTTTTTTACGATGCCTTATTTATTTATTACTCTTTCCTCTGCTTTTGCCAAACTTTTATCTATTTTTTTTGCTGGTTCTGCCTGCTGCCTTTGGATTACCACATATGCTTATTAAATTAGGGAGGATTTGTTGGGGTCACCGCCAACGCTTTATATACATATTACGGTAGATTGATAGATGTTATAATATTTAATGTATAGAAGATATATCCTATGTCGGTATTGTACGCTTTATGACAAGCCTAAAAATTTATGAGCACGGCACACATTTCATTAATAACTGACTTGATGATACATAATCATAAATATTGGAAGCACGTAGTATATATTTTGTCTTTTGAAATTTTCGACGGTTATGTCAGTTATCTTTTTATATTTATTTGTATTCCAGGCAAGATGGCTTTGTGTTCCTATCCCGTCTGTCACTCTGCCATCTCGGCAGTATTCCATATCCATTTCGTCGGGTAGTAGTACCACTACAAAGCAAGCAGCATTTCCTCCAGCAAAACAAGCAACAAAGAAGAATTAGCCATTTATTTCCCCAGGGACGGAGAAAATGCCCATTCCCATCAAATAACTAATCTGATCATATTTCTCTGCAGGAGAGCAGAGATAGCCAATGGCCTACTTGTCTACTTCTTTGCATTTTTAGCCGTGACAGCAGCAGCAGCACTACTTTATCATATTATATTGTTGGGAAACGACTGTAATACATAACATCAGCCCCTTTTACGGTTATTTGTTGTCGTTATCAATATTACACGGCTATAAATGTATATGTCACTTAATAATGTCTTTTCATTATCTTCATCGTCAACCAAAATTTGTAATAATGGAATGATAGTTAGTAGCATCAGGGTAAATATTGGAGGAATGACACAATGGAAAATTTTAATAGCACTTCAATAATAACTCCATTACTTCATCATTGTCATTGCTCACCTTCGCCCGTCGTCTATAAAAGCTCAAGACCGGGAGGACATCCCTTTTTAATGCAATATGCCACCAGCCACGAACCACTAAAAAACTCCCGAATACTATATCTCCAGTTCTGTAACAGTTCCCAATTCACACTTTACTACACTTCTCTTTGATTGCCGGTGCAACCCGAGAAAATACAAGAGGAAAAATCTGCAGTCCCGAGATATTGAGGAAGAGAATTTCTGAAATCGGAGATTAGAGAATTTACTACAGAGAAACATTTCCAAGAAAGATCCGGACAGATTAAGAGAATTTTTGAAAGACAAGTACGTGTACTTCTTTTGATCTCACCTTTCAAAAGACATAACCTTTTTATCCAGGATCAATAGTAGCAGCAAAATAGGAGTAAGCTCAAGACCGGGAGGACATCCCTTTTTAATGCAATATGCCACCAGCCACGAACCACTAAAAAACTCCCGAATACTATCTCCAGTTCTGTAACAGTTCCCAATTCACACTTTACTACACTTCCCTTTGATTGCCGGTGCAACCCGAGAAAATACAAGAGGAAAAATCTGCAGTCCCGAGAAATTGAGGAAGGGAATTTCTGAAATCGGAGATTAGAGAATTTACTACAGGGAAACATTTCCAAGCAAGATCCGTACAGATTAAGAGAATTTTTGAAAGACAAGTACGTGTACTTCTTTTGATCTCACCTTTCAAAAGACATAACCTTTTTATCCAGGATCAATAGTAGCAGCAAAAAAAGGAGAGAACAAGAGGGAAAAGAGTAAAAGGTGATTGGAACAAACGCGAACAAAGAAAACGAAGGCGATAATTTCTGCAAAATAAAAGCGGTGAAGTGGACCGACAGAATCAAAAGTGCTGACAACCCTGCATCCCGTGAACGCTGACTGGATACAAAAAGAGTTCAAATAAAAACACATCAAATAAGTTAAGTGGAGAGATATCGTTCAAAAACGAGTGACAGAAATACATTCGACCAAGCAAGAAGAAGAACAAGTCGTAAGGATTGGAAAACTTTTGTTTTTAAAAAGTAAGTAAAAAGACAAATATTCCCATCTTATATATTATTTTCATGAAATAAAACTTTTTTAACATGGTTAATGTCAATGTAGAACATTGCTCAAAGTTTGTGAGAAAGATAGAAGTATAGTGAATAGGACACGTCTCTTTGTCATCATCATAAACGTCATCATTCTTTTCAGAATTAATGGGTTTATAAAGAAAATGTTTCCTCCGAGTAAAAGTTTTTTTGCTTCAGTTTTTCAATTTAAAATGTATATTAAGCTTGGAAAATGGAAATTAGAAGGGAGCATAAGACTGGGCACGTCACAAAATGAATTGCAGAAAATCTAAAAAGAACCCAGAGACAAAGTTTGTTTCTTTTCAAAAATAATAATAATATAAAGTAAGATGAGAAGAGAAAGTTCAACTGACAGCAGACTTTAAGATTTTGAGTTGATTTGATATGCAAATTTGATGAGAATTTTTCATTCATTCCCTTCATTTACTTTTTCTTCAGTAGTTTTTTTACTTTATTTATAAAATAGTCATTCAAAAAGTTGCCTAATCCCCGTTAACTTTTCCCAGAGGCAGAAGCATATTAAAGTTTTGGAGATGAACGTGTAAATATAAATTATTTACAATTATTTGCATTTAGCATAATATTATAATTGCAATATTTTGATGCAAGATGTATATGAAATGGATAGAAATTTCGGAGACATATGGGTAAACGTATTTAGACAAAATGCAGTATACAAATATAAAACTCAATAACGCAAAATTGTTATTATTATTTTTACTGGGAATTTCTTCTAAAGCCTCACTACATCTCTTGCTCACGGAGATAAAATGAAAGGAATAAAAATGTACAAGTTCATCGAGAGCTCTTCCAACTTGGTTTATATACTCATATTATGAAAGTAGTAGCAGTTCCTTAAGTATGAGAACAAATTGCGTAAATAAAGAACCGGGGTATTCTGGAAACTCCTGCTTACTCAATACTCAAATGTTCATAAAACAAGACAAAAGACACCGTTTTGTAAGACAAACGTTGTAAATCCTTTCTCTCACTCTCTCTCCAGTTCTTCCTTTCGTGGTAATAAAAACACTACACACACTTTTCTTGTAATTAAAGTTGAGTAGTAAGTAATATTGGTTGTGGTGGTGGTGTTGATGTGTGTTGAAACATCTTCTTGCACACATGCTGCTCTCTTACATTATTTACTCCTCCCAATAAATTAATTTGACCATGGAGGATTCTCTGTAAAGCAAAAAGAGCACACTCGTATCATCATCATCATCACTGGTTATTGGTCAACCAGAAACCGAGACCAAATATATAAGCTTTTGCATACACACACACACACCACACTAAATAAAAAACACACAGCATCAATTTCACTGGAAGCTGGAGAACATGAAAAGTAAAAACAAAATTTCCATACAACTGTTCATGTTTGTCCACTTAGTATAATAAACTATACGATTCGCACTTTGACTAATGTTATAGCTTGAAGGAAATGGACCAAATTTGTGTCTTATTACCACTACCACCCCCACCATCACCAGTACTACTGCTTACTGCTGCCTTTGATGTACTTCATTTATATGATATGTGTATACTTATATAAACAATAGTATGCCATTGTGGTAGTAATAATAGGAAATAAACAAAATTTGCTAATCAGAAAGAGTAACTTCTACTAGCAGCAGCAACAACACTAGCAGAAAAGCAATAAACCACACACACCAAAACACTCAACTCAAAAACACATACGCTCATATATCAGTCAGCGGCAATATTAGCAAAAAGAGAAGATGTACTATTTAGCTTGAATGAAAATCAGGAACGGTATTTGCCACGGCTGCTCTGTGCTGTTTCTGTTGCTGCTGCTACTATTAACCGCTTTACTACTAAAGAACAGAAATGCAATAAATTTACTACAAAGCCAAAAAAAAAGTTTTTTTGTTTTATTGTAAGAGAAGAGGAGTGTATTATTGGTATTTGGGTGTGTGTATGGTTTTACGTGGATTATTTTGCAGCATGAAACAAGAAGAAGCAAGTACGTGACATTTACAAAATGCGTTACACATATTATTGCACAATAAAATATCAGCGAGAGCATCCTCGCGCATCGGTTACGCTTAAGCTTGCGGCATTTAACTCTTTTGGACTCTTAAAAAAGTATTAAAAAGTTGGGTGCTCTCATGATGATCGTGGCATATATAGTCAGCTCTTGAAGTTGATCACGATATGATATGACGGTGGTGGCAACATCACCAAAACTCACTCACTATACATTATGCGATATATACATTTCAACTGTTTTACTGCAAGTGCAACTGCATGCTCAAGTGCTATAAATTCTACAACCAATACACAATAAATCGCTGATAAATGGTTCTGCGAGGTAGTATAATACATGCTTTTTTAGTTGTAGTATGACCACTTGAGTTCGTTATACGATGATTACAGAGATATAGAAAAAGGCATTGTTGTAATTGCAATTGTTTAAATATTCACATAAAAAAGTTCTACTGTAAAACATTTACGTTTACTATTATTGAACCCCTCTGTTGTAAATTTTTTTACGCTACTCATACAATTTAGGAGGAGAACTCTTACTCTTGAACGTAGACTATTTGCATGCAATTTCAATGCAAAAAGCCATGAATATATGTTTAAGTTTAAGAATATAGTCACTGGATAGCAACACCTCAATACGAAATATATCCCTGTCAGGAGAGCATGAAATATTAAAATAAAATGAAATATTGAACAAATAATCCCACTGTTTCATTCCAAACGGTTAATATTATTGCATGTTTACTTTGATATTTTGAAAGATATGGGGATATTGTGGATTCATCAATTCTCACGTGGTTTCAAGTCAAGTTGGAGCCCCACGGGGGACTATACTATTTTATTACAGATAAATGTCAAATGTAAATATGGCTGTAATTGTAGTATTTTATACCCCAGAACAACAATTCGTTTGAACAGAAGATGTGATGATAAACGAATAATAGTATGATTTTAAGTGTTACATTATGTACGCTAGTTCACGCCTCGCCTATAAAGCTCATTAAATACAATGTTGGTCTCTCTCTCATAGATTAGGTATATGTCATGTCATAATGCTTACCATATCAAGAAACAACCAGAGCGAACGCAAA
>JAITYZ010000214.1:0-16404 GCA_027744595.1 Paronellides praefectus | reverse complement strand
CCATATTTGGTCAAGATTCCTCAAAAGATTTTCCTCATATTTTATTACTAAAGAGCATTTTTAAAGCGTGTGTGGATGAAACCTTATGATAACAACAGTTGATTTCACAGTTGTTGTAAAAGCCTCCTCTACAGATGGTAAATAAATACTACGACACGCAAACTTATTCTTCAGTTGCTTCTTTACAACCAAAATTCAAGAATCAAGAATCAGCATTTTGTTTGCTCACCAGTTTATAAGTAGAGTTTTAATAAATACGATATGCTTTTATTGCTACTACCTGTTCAATTGGATACTCCATACCGCTTACCCATCTTTTAAATGTTTTACTTGTTTACTTAAACAATTTTAACTTGTTCGTTTATTGAGTATGTGATAAGTAATATGCAGTTTTAAAAAGTGTTTTGCTCCTTTCTAATCAAGCTTGAAAAAGAGGACGTACATGAATAAGTATAGAGTGTCATAAAGTGGAAAAGGGTAAAAGACGCGAGGTGTTGTAAAATGTACAGTACTGAAATTTGAAATCACATCTGCGTTTCTCTTTCTCCTTCCATAAAAAAATATCCCTAGCCAAGCAGAGGAAAAGGATTTTTTTTAAATGTATGTAGGTAGGTAGTTTTTTTTGGCTGGGCGATGTTTACTTTAGTAACAGCTTGATCATAAAGTCAAGTGGCTGATTGAAGAACGAGACAATATTAAGTAATATGCAGTTTTAAAAAGTGTTTTGCTCCTTTCTAATCAAGCTTGAAAAAGAGGACGTACATGAATAAGTATAGAATGTCATAAAGTGGAAAAGGGTAAAAGACGCGAGGTGTTGTAAAATGTACAGTACTGAAATTTGAAATCACATCTGCGTCTCTCTTTCTCCTTCCATAAATAAAATATCCCTAGCCAAGCAGAGAAAAAAGATTTTTTTTAAATGTATGTAGGTAGGTAGTTTTTTTTTGGCTGGGCGATGTTTACTTTAGTAACAGCTTGATCATAAAGTCAAGTGGCTGATTGAAGAACGAGACAATATTCTTGGATGTGGCATGTATATGCTTTTAGTGAGAGTTAATTCTATTTGTACGCTTATCTGATCTTGACCTGTAGAGCGACCCGGAGAGAGAGAAAGAGAGATGAAGTCTATGAGTGAGAGGCATGCATGCACACAACACGACAACAGGTTAAAATTTAATGCAGAAGACTTATATAAGCTTCGTTCAAATACAAAAAAAAAACAAAAAACCAACGAGTCAACAAGAGTCTTGAATAAATTTTCATGTCTTGAAATCCAGTCAACCAAATTACAAAAAATGTAGGCATACATGCGTACTCGCAATATACTTGTTGTATGAGCAGCTTTTCCAGTGACTATTTACCACTTTGAAAATTCAGTTCCCCACACCACACACATTTTATAATACTTCTTATGAACGTGGAGTAATAAATCCCAAGTGGAACAAACATAACATTAAATCAGGTAAAACAAGGAGTAGGGAATATATAGGAGTAAAACTCTTAAAAGTTGTTCACGTAACGCCTTTCATCTGTTAGAAATCCGTTGGTGGACATGATTTTAATTTTACTTGGAGAATTACGTACTTGACGCAAAGATGATTGTTAAAACTAACAACAGCAGCTTTACAGGATGAAATGTACAATACGCAAGTTACATCAACAAAAAGGGTTGACAGAAACGAAATGATTGTACGTAGGTATGTGTACTACTATTTACATATTTGAAGATAGTGGTGAAAGGACATGCGGTGCAGTGTGGAATCTATAAATACATCTTAGACAACAGGGGCTAGGCTTTTTATTGATGAGACGCGCAGGAGACATGACAGAACAAGTAAAAATGCTGATTACTTTTAATCCAAGAAAATGAAAGCTAATGCATTGTTAATTTACTGTGTGTGTGTACAGTGATGAAAGGTACATGGCTTCGTCTCGAAAAACAGTAATGATCAAGTCTGATGGGTGACGATGAAGATCATACTTTTGGGGAATTTCAAAAAACAAGATTTTTTGGCCATTCTGTGTTTATAAAAAGCATTTTTGTTCGTTTTATGAGTATCTATGCAATGTGAAAATTTATTTTTACTCGATTTGGTTTTTGCTTGTTTTGGCGTCTTTTAAAAGAAAATTGCATTTTGTTTGTGACTATATCAGATTATAGGTTAGCGAAAATATGTGGACGCAAAAATTTAGTAGTGAGAGTAAATTATGTCAAGTACAAACTATATAAAGGAAAATGTATTATGAAAAGGCTGTGCTGCCTATTAACAAAAAGGCTACATGTTAGACGAAATATGAGGCTGGTGCGTGTACATTTTGGTAAATTAATGTTCACTTTTCAAAGGGTTCACTTAAAAATGACAAGTGTTACTGATTTACACAAACCCTTCCTTTTCCCTGTATTTCTTTTTTATTTACCAAAACGGGTCCCACTAAAATATGACCTTCGATTTTTTTTCTATTATGTATTATTATTATATTTGCTTAAAAATGACAAGTAGTCAAGTTTATGTCCTTGCACTTTTATCACGGATATTTTATGGTGTTTGTAACCCTTTAATTGCTGTTTACTTGCTACCTACAAACAAAAAATCTAGCCAGCATTATATGCTATATAGCATGTTTTAATATGTACCTATGTGTGATTTATCCATTTGGTTTTGATATTTCGGTTTCCTTTGTAATGTTATAAACGCTACAAAAAAAAACGCCACGGTCACCTCTAATCTAATACACACATGTGTAACAGCAACATTCACAAATTCAAACAACAAAACTAATCAAAAAATCTAGCCAGCATATATGCTATATAGCATGTTTCAATATGTACCAATGTGTGATTTATCCATTTGGTTCTGATATATCGGTTTCCTTTGTAATGTTATAAACGCTACAAAAAAACGCCACGGTCACCTCTAATCTAATACACACATGTGTAACAGCAACATTCACAAATTCCAACAACAAAACTAATTTTACATATTATACAGCCTGCTAATTACAGTGTCCAGAACAAATTTCATTTAGGTAGTTAATATAATAAATACACGTCAAGCTGACTTTAAAAAAAATCAAAACTGAATACCTGCATGTTGTTGTGAGGGCATTTCGACAAGTACAACTCGACAAGTGGTGAAGGAAGGGTGTACGTCCAACAACTCGCCAAACCTCTTCTGTGACTCGTGACTTTTGAAATTGAAAATTTACTGGTATATCACAATTATTTCAATCTCACATACTTTCATGGATCCTGCCATCTAATTTCACTGCTTTTTTATGAATATTATAACAACATACTTGATCGTCACAGTTTGACTTTTTACAAGATGAAGAAAAAAATTGACTTTCAAGTCAACTTGAGGATGGACAAGAAAAGTTTGAAGGAGAAGAATATACAATTGAATTGAGTAAGAGTTGGTTCATGTAAATTGGACAGATAATCTAAAAATAACAAACGCACAATATGGGAGAACACATTGAAAATCATTGTGAATATTTTATAAAGCATAAAATGCGACTTTTAATTTAAATGCAAATCCAACAGACATAATCATTGACTCTTTTCATGGTGGCCATCATCGATTTGCGTCAAAAGTTATTACAATCGTCAAAAGTTATTACAAAAACTCATTTGATGTAAAACGTTAAATAAATTTAGACATCCAGGTGGTATTTTTTTTAACTTTCACGTCTACATTTCTTTGTATAATGTTTTTAAATTAGGAGAGCGTGCAGGTGCAGTCGTACAATACGCCGATTGAGTAATGATATAATATGGAAATACAGAATTGTCTTTAAATAATATACTCCACAAGTAACGCACCCTTGTTTTTCTTTCACTACTAAATTTAATTTTGTCTTTTGATTTTTAAGTAGTAAGTTGATTTGTTTGGTTTGACCTACGAATCCGAGTACGCTGGTACGGAACTTACAATCTCGTAGACTTGATATTTCATAGCTGCTGATGACCTTTTGAAACCACGATGTTTACGATTCGTTTCATTTAATAATAATTGTCTGGATTCTGGATATATATAGCTAATAGTAAATAAGTTTTATCTCAAAAGTGTGTTATTTTTGTGCTTTGTATGGAAGCAAGTTTTATTTTTGTTCAGAATACATTTACATGCCTTTACTTGGACACTGTTTAAAATTTTAATTTTGCGCACACATTTGAATTTACAGCAGAAGATATGACAGCTTTTTCCTTCAGAAACAGTTAGTTAGCATAAAAGGTTGATAAAATGATAAATAACTTTATTATCAAACTCACTGTATATACACGGATTTAATAAAGTCCCTCCCTAAATAAGATATTTTCAAGGGCTCGCATTTCCATGCTCAATTTTCCTTGAAAGAAAGATTTCATTGTGATGATGATGATGCGTGCTTCCTCTGAATAAAAGGCTTGNATAAAAGGCTTGATTATTACATTCAATAATTCTCTTGATACTTACTTGTCATATAAACAAGTTTGAAAAACAGAGTAAATTACCATGCAGCACACAAGATTCAATTGAGAAAAGGGTTCCTTACCAAAAAAAAATGCCAATGCATTGTTGAAGTTACTAATACAAAACATAAAAGTATGGAAAATATATTACAGTGTAAGAAGAATGTTATTATTCGAGTATATATTAGGAAAAGAGTTTACTATTATTATTTTTATTATTATTATTGTTATTATAACGAGTACGGATGCCACTGCAAGAAAAGTATCTTCATCTCTTTCAAAATAACCCATTTCATGGGTAATGTTACTCATTTCTCTACTACTTCTCTTTGTGGAGAATTATGAATATGAGAAATGTAATATTGTATACACTTGCTCAAGTAATAAACACGCATAATATGCAAAGAAAATAAAAGAATTGTTATGTTATTGTAAGAAGGGATATTTTACAACCTAGCCATTTCGAGGATAAATTACTCTGAGTAATCATCATACAACCAAAAAGATGAGATGAGGAAATATGTAACGATCCAATCATCATCTCATTTTTTCCAAAAAAAAGAGGGACCCTTTTTGCAGCTGCCTAGAGGGCAAGTGAAGGCATGCACTTGCTCATCCCGAGTAATCATATTTTTTCTCTTTATTTTGATTTGTGAAATACCTCCGGTCGCCTGTCTTCGTTTATATGCCCTTTTTTCCTAAATTTGAACACGATGATCTCATAGTAAAATAAAATATTGTTACATCTGTATCACAGCGTCTTCTTTTATTCTAATATTTTGAGATGATGAAAGATGACTTATGAACAAAGTATATGTATGTACCTATGCATGTGCACAAAAAAGTACATGTGATATTAAGGGATGAATTAACAAAGGTATATTTATATGTACCTTCCCTAATATGTATTTAGCTAGCAGCACTTTCACAGTTTCAGAACTCATTTTCGTTCGGCATTATTTTCACAAAACCCTTTTGTGATCATCTCAACATACGCCTAGCCATGAGGCAAATAACAATATGATTCGTGGTAATATTGTTTTGGGCTTTACTCGAGCCAAACCCAACTGCCAAGCCAAGTTCATGGTTAAACCTCACTTGAAGATAAAAGGGGATGATGCTTGTGTCCTCCAGGCAGGGAGTCATAAACCGAACTATATCCGTGTATGCATCTTTTTAAAGTTTTTTTTATTTTATTTTCGTGCTTTCATCTTTTTTTTCAACCTGCCTCTATCTCTAAAAAAAATCTCTATCTGTTTATCCATCACAAAAAAATGGATCGTCGTCGCCCAATAATTTTATGATTTCAGTTCACAATGCATTATACCTTTTATACACTGCACAAGTGGGTTCAACTAGGGGAAAAAACTAAAGGGATAAATGAAGAAGCCCTTCAAGGGAGATTGATGAAAAAAGCGTAGGGTGTCAAAAAAGTCAAGAGTCATCATGGAATAGAAGGAAAAAACTCTCCCAGAGATAATGATCACCCTGGACAAAAATGCTGATTGGATGCAACAGACAAAAAAGCCCCATGTTACTCTTGTTCTCTTGTGGTAATAATGACGATGATGGGGATGATACCACGATGTTGATTCTTTTTTTATTGTATTGTGTGGTGTGGTGGAAGCAAAGTCTCTGTCCTCCACCAGACTTGGAAATATGCATCTAAATAGCTTAGAGAGAAGAGAAAATAGAGGTACCACACCAGCCGATGATGTTCTTCTTGTCGTATTTCCATCTCAGATACAAATCACATCGACACACAACACACAGCAAAAAAAAAGAAACAAAGTAGAGAGAAACAGAAAAGCCGCTCTCACTCTCTCGACCAGCAAAAGGCTCACTTGATGCATCTCATCATCATCCCATGATAGCTCAAGAAGATTGATTGCCATCTTATCATGAAATGTTAACTTCACTTTCCTTGCCGTATTTATGCTCTATCCGCAACATCATCCATCTATTTCGAAAATATCCCTTGTCGATTGTCAGTCAATATAATGCTTCATCAGAGTGTGTGCGTATGATACTGGAAACGAAAGTGAACTCATATACTGCAGATATAATGTATGATGGAGTGAACTTTTAATATACATGTTGCCACTTTATATAATAACTTGTGTAGCCTGGTTTGAGTTTGAGGAACTGGGAAATGTACAAACCCGTCTTCATAGACGCATAGTGAGTTGCGGCGGGCATCATTCCCAAGCCCAATCTTATTCTGTCGAGACCAATCAAAAGCTTTTGACGCTGTGATTGTGTTAACTGCCACAAGCGTCTTGTGGCTCCTTTATCACACTAATCAATCTTTCGAATGAGCTTTATTCTTTCCCTTCTCCATTGTGAACAGTTGAAGAAACAAACGTTTTTTCACGGTTGATTGTTCCCTGAAAATAATAATAATAATGGGAGAAGCATGCCTTCAGTTGAGTAATATCAAAATATGTGTATTGGTCAAAACACATAATATGTAATGCTATACAAAAGACTTCTTTTTTTGTATTAACTTTTTTTTCTACTGACTCATATCGCAACAATAATTACTCTAATGAGCCAATCTCATTTGACGTATAAAACAATGCCGAAAAGAAATCGAAAGATTCATGACAGGGAAGTAGAATTCGCTTGAAGTGATGTACAATTCCAAGTATTTTTTGTGTAGATTGATGAGGATTTGTACCACCTAGAATGAAGGTGATTAAACGTTTCAAGAATACCTGATGGTAGGATGCAGGCTTTCTTTAGCACAAAGGACGTAAAATTGTCTTTGATTTGATGGAAAGTTGATGTGCACTTTGTAATTTGTGAGTATAGTGTACTATTATTACTCTCAGGTTATTATGGAATCCATACGGGTATATATAAGCTTGAAAACCACTTCACCACACTGCTGCGAATTTTTCCTCACGCTCCTCTGGTGCCTGTGTAAAGGTCAAGCTAAATATTTTGAAAAATCATCCCCATGAATTAAAAAGAGCTACGAAAAAAATCCTTATGTAGGCTTGCTTCAAGGCATTGTAGTAGTATCACCCTCCCAAAAAACGAAAGATGGACAGAGATGAAAATGATGGACCGAGCTAAATTACAGTGTGGCAATGTGTTAAGAATAATAATACAATGCAATTTTCTAAATATACCTATATAATAACACGTACATAGGTATATAGGTACGTATATTATGATTTTGTTGTGCAGTGATGACGATGCGATGATGCTGAATAACATGTTAAGACGTTTTCACCTCAACTCATTTACACACGGAACAATCTTGGAGATCTTGAGGCTATATTCTGGGTAAAACTTTAGAATTTCTATGCTGCATACAATACAACGTAGTAATGTATGTGTAACGATAAGTCTGACATTAAGACAAGTCAAAAGTTTCAAATGGTCCGACATCATTTCGACTGTCATGAATGCATGTGTTAACTAAGATAAGGAACGGAAAGGGATAAGTGTATAGAGAATGTCATATTATGAAGGACGACCCAGCGGCTATATTTTGCTATTATTATTATGTTATTGCTTACAACTTACAACTCATCTCCATTTTTTTGTGTTCATGTCATACCATGAACCCATTGCATTGCAGGTACACGAGACGAGACGGGCATTGTTGCATAGGTTCATTACAATTGCTCGCTCGCTGCATAAATTTAATCAGTAACAAACTTATTGTTGGGTCTTCCTTTGCATACAAATTAAGGAAATGCATGGTAGAAGAACGCAAGTGATGTGTGGTAATAATGAGTGGAGATAAACTTGAGAAGAACTGCCAGTTTTATAAATTGCATCATTTCTTTCGAGAATTTAATCTTTCAAAATGCTATGCTTCATCCATGACAGATACAGAGATCAAAAGTGTAGATTACAAATAAATCCAAAACATAATTTTGAATTGAATGTCATTTTCAAATACATACATAAATACAAATCATCATTTTGTACAGCAACTAGTATGACTTTAGATTGCTTGAGCATTTTAGCCACAATTCAATGTATTGTGGCAATGATACAAAATCCCCAAAACATTCCTCGCTCACATCATCGTGTGGTACCTACTTAAAAAACGATAATAATGAAACCATCAAACAACATTTTAAGAATATGCATATGTGTATTAAATAGTGTAAAAGGTGTGTGTAAGCACAATAATCAATGACTTGCAAATATCTTGAAGAATTAAAGACTTTCTGAGAAGTGAAAATGAGAGTTACAAAATGAAGCCCACATTTAAAAAAAAACTATTCATCCAGGCTCCGATTTTTCGTTATGATTAACGTATTGTTATTATAGTATACCCTAGAGATCTGACGTATGATATGTTATACTACCAGTTGGAGAGTTTATCATTTAAACCCCGCATAAAATAGCAGAGTATACACACTATACCCACTTTTTGAATATACCAAATTTTTAATTTTGACAGGAGGCTATAAGGGCCAATTGTAATTTTAACAAATCTTTCTTCTTCTTCGTTCGTGAGACTGATTGATTTTCTATATGTTGTGTTGATGACGATGACTTGATTACAAAGTTTACCAACAATGTATATTTATTATGCAAAGGAATAAAAAGTGTTGTGAGTTAAGTGGAAGCTTTTCAAGACATGTTGGTGATTAGACTAAAGGTGTAGCATTTTTCATACACATTTTATCTGTCTGATTGGCTGATGATGTCGAATAATAATAATAATGAAAGGTAGTATAGGTAAGTGGAGATGGGAAAATGCAGCTTCTGCTGTTGCTCCTGCTCCGTGTACCTTCGTAGTATTTTTTTAGTATCTCCTTGATTTTTGGCTGTTGAGAAAAAAAACTTTTCTTTGATGAAACTAGAAGCAGAAGGAAGATTAGATGCAATCTCATTTAGACTGGCGGCAGCAGGCAACAAAGTATTGCGTATTGTTGTTATTTTAAAGGATTTGTGCTCCCTGTTTTTACTCATCGTCATCATCAGTTTAGCGCAAATCATCATCCTTCAATTTCATTTGTATAGTGTAATGTCAATGTGAACATCAAAATGTAACTTGTATTCAATACCACCAAGATGCTAAAATAGTACATATTTTATATATCAAAGGATAATGATGTAAGTAGAGTATACTTCTTCTTCTTCTTTAAATCCGAATAGCAATAGTCATAAAACATTTCAAAATTGGATCTCGATCCAATAATCCAATCTACTTTTAGTAAATTGGTTATATAATGTATTATATACACACGAGCTGTTATATAACCCAAAACAGAAAAAAAAATGTTTGTAAGACATGACATTTAATATGAGCCATATAAGGGCTGTTGTTGTGCTATTGCAGTAATGGATTTTCCTTTTGATGATGAGTTGACGATCAAATCACAATAGCCATTGTGAATAAGCTTTTTGCAGACCTTTAACTACTTTTTAAATACATTTACTTTCTTGATAGAGGTAAACCTGACGTTCCCGTGCATTGTTAAATTGCAATTGTTTGTTTTTGCACATTTTCATTTGAAATTTTATAATCTTGTTAAGTGCCAGTCAAAAAGGGCGGTATTATGGGACCATGAAATTTGTTTTTACCCTTGTTACTACTACGTAAGTATGTACACTAAATCAACCAACCACATCGTCCACTCTGAAACATTTTTTTTTTCAGTTTTGACAAGGTATTGTTGACTGTTTGCAAGAAAAAAATATATGAAGGTATTGTTGACTGTTTGCAAGAAAAAAATATATGAAAATATTTTAATATCCCTTTTTTTATACATTTTCTCATCCACGTGAGGTAATTGGCAAAACAAGGCTATAAAACACTGTCCAGTGTCAGGCGATTATCTGATTGCTACTGTTTTATAGTTTTTCGTGCATTTTGTTGATCAAGTTGAAGCTTAAACAATGAAGGCCATTTAAACAAATGATTGATTCACACTTTTTTAAACACAGAAAAGATTTTAAAGACAGAGAAAGCAAAACAATGTACACTGCGAAGCGATATTGGAATTGCCTATAAAATGTGTAGATTTATGTGTTTTATACCTACTGATTAGGATAGCTTTTTATTGTTTTCTCTTAAACAAGTAGTTGAACTTGGAAGAATTGGTATACAAGAATGAAAGGTTAAAAATCTTATATACTTTTTTTTTATAATTTGATGATTTTGTGGTCGTCATCACTTTTTCAATCAAAAATGTTGCAGCATTCTATCATCATCATCGTCCTTATCCCTGCGCATTCTAATATCCTAAATGTATATTACGTGATGCTCATAATCACATTTTCTGTAACTGAGTTTCAAAAAAGGATAAAGGGAAACTTTTGTTTTGTTGTAAGGGTATATATTTCTATGTAGGTATGTAGTTTAAAGTATATAAACGTTAGTTAAAAATCGTGACTCCCTGGTCAAAAAGGAAATGACGGATTTGCCTTTGGCCATATTTGTAGTTCGACTGTACATGCAACATTGTCCAAATACATGGATTGTTGTATGATGTTTTTTGATTATCATTATATTTTGTATGATGATCATATCATCATCATTATCCGCATGAATTTTTACTTCGATTATGAATTATTTTCACTCGGAACGTTTAGCTGTTCGTGAGTGTTTGAATTTTCCGTGATAATTATTGGGTTCCCCTTTGTATCTTGGGTTGTTATTTTTTTACAACAATAAATAAATTATATCATACAACAACAAGAACGGAAAAAAATACTTTGTTCAACTGTTCGTTATTCGTGTATATTAATTAACAACTTTGCATCCTTTTTCATTCAACCTGGCCGAGAATCTTGTATTTTTGTAGTAAAAATGTTATCAAATGGGATGATATGCTGAAGAAAGCTGAAATTGAATGACAGATGATATTGATGGGGAATCGCATTGATTTTACTGTGAAGATCAGTAAAACCTAACGTCATGCAACCGGAACTCTGTATTCAACAGTGCCGTCTCTGTCTCTCTAATCATTTGCCTTGAAACAAATTCGATAACATGGTATTGTTGCAATACAATCAAAATGAAATATTGGTATTTCAATATTTCCGATATCGATAACTGGAAAGACTGGGTAAAATACAAATCTTTGGTTGGGAAATATCTCGACCATAAAAAATCCTTTTAATTAACTATCTAGGTCTTCTCTTCCGCTATCAGTTTATACGCCTTCAAGTACTAACATGTGCCCGTTTGCTTGATCCACATGAAACGCTTAGGGACAAAAGAGGAAACGGGTTTCATTTTTTTCCAGTTGTTACTATTATCATCTTCTCAGGTCAATGAAAAAAATCAGCTTCACTTTTGACAAGATTATCACATAATATTTCAGGGATTGTACTGATTAAAGAAAAAAGGGAGATTTTTTAAGGGATGTGTGTACTGAAAAAAAGACTACCCCTTAATGTCTGGCGTCTGTCTGCAATTATTACACCTAATCCAAACAATAAAATAAGGTAACTCTTGACGTTTCGGATTGAAAGATGAGTTTGTTCAAAAAGGTTTACTCAAAGAAAAGGATGATATTTTTTTTGTTGAAGAATCATGTATAAATATAGAAGAAGGAAGTCATTATATTTCAAACGCAAATGAACACACAGATAATATATAACTTGTTTACAAAGGATAGTTTCGTATTTGCTGAACTCTTAATGAGCCTTTTTCAACCTATTGCACTAGGCATTTTATGAGGTGTAATTTGAAGTGGTAAAAGCCCCTGATGAACTAGCAGTAGTTTCCTTGCTTTCTTGATAATTATTTTATCAGGGTTAAGATAGAATCCTGCTGATATTATATCCGATAACGAGAGCTTTGGCGGCACCTTGCTGACTCGTAATTCACAGATTTAGCATCACAGTTTGGGAGGTGGAAGGTATACTCTAGAGTGTCTGGAGTTGTACAAATGGTTTCCAATTATCTGGAAGGAAACTAAATAAAAACGTATGAAAGTTGTATAAATATTTATTGGGGGACTGGACTGGAAAATCAGGAGGAATTTGGGGTAATATGTAATTGGGATAACAGTTATAAAGATTAAAGTATAATTACGAGTTGTGTTCTATTAATTAATGGTACATGGGCGATATATTCCAAGAATATCTAGCAGATAAACTATGTAGTAATTCAACAGAATAAAACAGCAAGTTTTATTTTACAATGTACGCATTTTTATTTGAAATTCATAAAAAATATCATTTCAGCAGTAGCTTTTATTAGTCTTATTTTTTTAATACAAATATTTATGTGAAATTATGTAGTGGGGTTTTAAAAAAATGAGAAAAGTTATAACGGGGAAGAATTTCTCCTTTCGGCTTCATAACAGGTGGTTTATTTTTCAAAATAAGAAACTTGACTAAAATCCAGTGTCATCTTCCTTCGTTTCTTTATCGTAAAACCATCAGATTTTATTTTGATATGATCCTGTCTAGTACATTGATGTGAACATAAATTTAGAAAAAAAGAGTAATATTTTGATTGCATATTGCATGCTTGGCGTTTCCATTATCATTACCTCATTTGAAGTTTCCTCATAAAAAATGAAATAAAAAAACTATCCGCCGTTGTTTTTTGAATGGAGAGAGTGTGATTGGGACGTGGAAGTAGGCAGAACACCAACATTCAAAACCGTTCTGATATGACTTATCGCATTATCATCTAAAAAGTACTCTCGTCATTTTTCATTGATTTTATGTTATGCATATAAAAACTTTTATTTTAGGAGGGTTCCTTTTAAATTTAATGCACACGAGCAAAAGATGGTTTCATTCTTTTCCCTGATAAAAATCTTTAAAATGCCTTATTTGAATGGATTAAATATTTTCTGCTGTGTGTGGTACATGAGATGATATTCGTGAGAGAATAATATATACACCATCATCGTGACATGACCTACAAAAGGAATTTACCGTCAAAATATTTATTTTTTTCACAAAGTTCACCTTCAAGATTTTGAAAAACTGGGTATCTTAAAAAATTCAGCAAGATACTCAGAGTGCATTCTTAATTTATTCAGTAGTGTATATTTTAGTATTTGTAATTTTTTTATACACGTAGCATTTTTTATATGCATTTTAACTTTTAAGTATCGATTTAAAACATAACATTTTTCAAAGCCCATCTGTGGAACTCAGCATACATAGTTGTTAAAAACGCCCTATATGTTTTTGCTTGTACAAATCTTGAAAATTTTTTTATATGCATTTTTAAGTATCGATTTAAAACATAACATTTTTCAAAGCCCATCTGTGGAACTCAGCATACATAGTTGTTAAAAACGCCCTATATGTTTTTGCTTGTACAAATCTTGAAAATAAATATCCGACAAGACCTCCCTTTACCATGCCGCGGGCATGCGGATCATGCCTTCTTCTTCTACTTACTCCTCAGCTAATGGAATGGAATCTGTTAAAAGATCTACATAAAAATTATGGTGCTCAGTGCTCACACAACCATATTTTGTGGAAAAGGTCGGGCACTGCATCCATCTGTTGTAAAAACTGGATTAGATTTTAGAGAAGCATATTATAATATGATATTATACGCTATATATATTCCAATATTAAAAAAATATGCTCAAGAAAACTGTAGAGTACAACAAAGAATTTTTTCCCGTTTTATGACACTCCTCCGCGCTGCCGCTTTTTAACTATCACAATAGTAATCAACAACTGTGAACAGTAATGCATCCTCGGCTGGAGTTCAAGTGGAAAAAAAATCAAGAATGCGTGATTTCATCTTTTTTGTTCAGTGTTCCACACAAAAAAAGGGTTGAGAGGGTGAAGTGGAGCTACTCACACAAATACAATAACTGTACTAAAAAAATTATATATGCTCTGGAAAAACTCTTTTTTAGTTACATTTTCAAACCAAATGGATTGGTTGCAGCAGCAGCAGTTGTCTATTTCTTTCTTGAGCTGAAAAAATTACAATTTAATGAATCACATTGTATTTTAACATATCTTTGTTTACCTGTTGATAGCATGTGTTACTTTTAATCGGGATAGTGTCTTTCGTGCTGTTCCTCCTTCCTTCCTGCCTCAAAGAAGAAATATACATTTATCTGGAGTTTGAGAATATGAAAACTGATGATAATCTTGGCCGTTTGTTTTACGTTTTTCTCCAGCTGCTCCTACTTCCCCATGCTTTATTCTTACCTAATTAATTTATCACATGAAATGAAACCGGCAGTTATTAAAATAAGTTTAGTTAAGCAAAGAGTGGCGAATTCCAAAAACTAAATAAGGTGAAAGTTTTAAGTTGTCTTAAAAAGAAAGTTATCTTATTGAAAATGAAATTTTTAGGAATTCTAAATTCTTTTTTTCCATTGTAAAATACTATCATATTGTTAAGGACAAGGCACCGTAACAAAAATTCGGCCTAAACATGAAAGTACAACTACCTTTAAACATTAATTCTAAACAACCGGTTATGTTTTTAAAAATATTTTCCTTGTAACAGCGGAATTTATTGCTGCTACTTGTTTCGTGCTAAACATAAAGTAATTCTTTTAAAATGAAGATTGTGAAATTTACATTTTTCCACTAAAAAACTTCAGAAATAAATGGTCCGCCAAATAGCACATACAAAGAAGATATTATATTCTTTTGATGTTTTCCAACATTTTTTATAACCGTAACCCGTTCCGAGAAAAATTATAAATTCTAGTCATTCAAAAGGAGAGAGAGATGGTTACATAAGACATAAAAGTTGCATGTGGTAATGATTTTTTCTGGGGAGGCGCAAGTAAGATATGACACTGGGTAGGAAATAAAACGAAACCATTTAGCCATAGATTTCTTGACACCACACACCACTCCTTAATTACTCTGGTATATACTTTGGGTTCCACCCTTTACCTGTATCACTTTTACTCCTCTCATCTTCCATAGAAAATATATACCGTGGTGTAAAATCCTAAGGTTTTACATTTTACTTCTCGTCCACTCCACATTCACTCCTCCTGCACAATGTGTACATATATATTTACAACAATAACACGAAAGTAAACTACCCAGCAGGAGCAAAAAAAGGACATAAGGTATATATTTATTTGAAACCAAAGGAGCAAATGGGTTAGGCATCTTGTCGAGAACGTAAAACTCCCATGTATTTTACCGATACATGAGTACAAGCGTCGTAAAATATGCAATAACAATAGTTTACTGAAGAAAGAATTTTTTCCTTCTCCTATTCCTATTTTTTGTACCAAAACTTGTCCATTTTTTTCTGAATTCATCGGGCCCAGTTTTATGGTAGCAGTTTACAAGGCTCCATAAAAAACGAACAAACGAAGCACAGTACACAAGAGCATAAATACGTTGAACACAACATGATGCTATTAAAATTAGTTATTGCTGTTGCTGTTATTATTATTATTATTATTATTGATATTGTGCGCGTTGAAGAATGCGTTGTAAAAAAAAGTCCGGTATGGATATGCTGGTATTTTACCACCACTTCATGTCATAACACAAAAAATTTGTCCTCCATAAAAGTCATCGGGATCACCCCCACCCCACCAGATTCCTTTTCCATCCCTTGTACTTTATTTGATTTAGCCTGCATGAGTCAAACAATGGTGGCACATGGCAAATAGTGTGGCTTTCAAAATGAAAACATCTTTGCACCGAAGTTTTCGTTTTTGATGGAGAGATGACAAACTATTTACAACACCACTTACCACAAAAAAGAGAACATCTTGATGGCAGTCTGCTGACTGTAGTAGTAAAGTTGACCTATTCAAGTCATTAGAAGTACAAAAACACAAAAAAAATAATTGTAATACATCAAAAATGCTTTTTTATGCTGTTGTTGGATTTATACTTCTTCTCTTTTTAAAATCTTTTGAGTCATGTTATCATTTACATTTTGTTTCTTCTCTTCTGTCAGCATTGAGACTTTGAGACACAGACAAATTAGTCAATTCATGATAGCCATCAAATCAAATCCTTTGGAGATATGCACACGGCTTTGCTCAAAG
>JAITYZ010000213.1:0-34137 GCA_027744595.1 Paronellides praefectus | reverse complement strand
TTTACATGCATTTCAACATTTTTACTATACGACGATCATAAAGTAAGCTCATCTCAATGTGTGAACAAAGGATACAAGCTGGGTAAACTCGCGAAATGATCATACCAAACACTTGGGTAGTCAAGCTTACTTATATTTTTGTGCTTAATTCATCGAATGACGTGGATAAAGAATCAACAAATTGTTTTAAATTTTAAATAGTTTTTTTTATTAAAAAAAAGTTTAGTTGTTACGTCAGTATATAGATTATCGTAATTTGTGATCAGCAAATTTCTTTTTTTTATTTGTTAAATTTGACTTTTTAAATTTTCTTTTGGAAAACTTGACATTCAATTATTTATTGTATCAATTTGTTTAATAATTCAAAAAATAAATGTATACCTAATTTATTAATCCAAACTTTAGTCTCAATTCTCACCTTAATTAGACGAGATGTATCTTCATTACAGTTTGTTTAAACTTTTTCATACTTAATTTTTTTTAACGAGGAAAAAGTTTTGATTAAAAAAAAAGAATTGTGTATCGAGAGATGCAGGAAAAGATTGGTTGTGTGATCAGGTGCTCATAAATAAAAAAATAGAAAAGCCAGAGATTAAAAATCTGATGCGCATTAAGCAATACTTATTTTATCAGGCCACAAAATATATGGAGGAGTTTTATATAAAAATATATACAAAGTTTACACAATGATTGCGGAATTAAGAAATAGAGAATAAATTATATGCATAACCAAAAATAACGCTGATAATAATGACTACACACGCTAATTGTACACTCTTTTTTTTTTTAACTAAATGCATAATTTGAAGATTCAACCAACCAGGCTCATAAAAAAGTACATTGGGAAAAAATTGTGCTTGTTTAGATGAATTTTTTTTTTGAAACAAATAAAAAAGTGGAATTGGTATTTGGTCTATTCAATTCACGTAACATTATTTTCATTTACGTTTTGTTCGGCTCGGATTATATACGCATGATTATAGTAGCAAAAAAATATGCACGTATGTCCTGGGATCCCAACCGTTTTGTAAAATAGAAAAAGTTTTTTTTATTTGAAAGTGGTAACGTTTTTAATAATAATAAGTTGTTATTATTAAAAACGTTACAAACAAGTAGGTAATTACAAATACCTTAAATATTATGGGTTTACTCAAGTTTACTGACTAATCGTGTAATGCAGGGAAAAGGTTTATTACCTATCTTCTATTTTGGGAAGAGGGATTAAATTGCAGTACTTTTTTTAACTCTCACAACAATCCAATCATGAAACAATTCACGTTCATTCTCTAAATATTATACATACATGTTCTATTGTTAGTTTTAGCCGTAATTTTTTTTTGTTCCTTTCACGGTTTTTCGTTTTGTTTTTCTAAATTAATAATAGCAAAGTTAAATTCATTGTTTTCCGTTTTGTTTTTTCCAAATTAATGCCTAAAAGTTAAATTCACTGTTTTTAATAATTGCATATTTATTTATTTTACCCTTTTTTCAGGTGTGCACAGGAAAATCAACAGCAATAAAATATTATCCCTTTTATGAATTTTGTTTTATTTTTCTGAAAGAGGAACTGTTTCATTTTATTTTTCATTCATCAAAACTGTGTGGGATTTTTATACGACGACTATAATGGGTGCTATTGCTATTTTTGCTGCTGCTGCTGCGTGTTCAATGCAATGAAACAAGTGACATTATTTTATTTCTTTGATGATGTGCAATGAATCTACATTCTACATACAACCTTACTACTGTCCTTTGTTGTTGTTGTTATTATTATTAATACTACAATAATAATAACATATTTTTTTACAAATAAAGTAATCTAGAACAAGTTACAGTAATACCCAAGTTCCTATGACGTGAAGTGACACGCTGGGTTTTTATGGACGTTTCCTTCAGAGATAGATATCAACAGCAGAATTAAATGGATGCTGGCATGAAAACTTTGAAAAAAAATAATATCCATTTTTTTATTTCTTTTTCTTCTCTGTGTTTTTAAGTGAATGAGTTGTTGTTGTTGTTATTAAAAGACACATTGAATTTCTATCATCATCATCATACTCATCGTCCTCCTCATCATTAAATATATATTTTTAAGTGGGCCCATGCATGCATCGTCGTTTGTTCCTAAGAAGCAATAAAATAAAATTATTGAAGAAACCTGCGACCCTCGGAAATTACTACGGAAATCCCTTGACCAACTGCGATAGTGTGTTTCGTTAAAATTGTGAACATGGTTTTGATGGTTAAAAAAATAGTTGTGTGATGATATCTAAGATAATTAAATAAATAAATAAACATGAATTTGAGGAACCAGGATTAAACATTGAGCGTTTTACTCACTCGGATATTTAATTGGATTGGACATAACATTTCATCCAGGTATGTAATCTCAAATAATTAAAATGGATTATTTATAATATTTCTGGAATGGATAAAAATTCCTTCAGGTATCATTTTAGAAATAGTTAATGTGTTGCATCGTTTAATTGTGAGTTTATATTGCTTATATTTAAAAAAAAAAATATATATATACATATTTAAGAGGCCCTTTTTGTCATGTTTATGACTTTGTTGACCAAGTTTTCAGAAGAGTAATATTTCTTGATGTTGTCATGTTACAATTCTAGTTGAATAGCAAGCAGCTAGTGAAAGGTTCATTGCGTACTCTCTCTGTCTTCGCAAAAGTGGCAGAAATCTTCTACACATTTCATTTTCATTATTATTATTATTTTTATTATTAAAGAAGACGTTTTGCTGTTTGCTCAACCAATTATAGGTTTTTATGTGGTAGCTACCTGACAAAAAGTGCATTATTGTGTGTTATGTTACAGCATCTTCAAAAAAATTCATATGCGCTAGTGTTTTATGAACAAAGCAAATAATTTATTTCCTTGCTCTCTCTCAAAAAACGAAGAAGTAACAACGTGTACCTACTACTTACCTGGTCACTGTTGCTGCTGCTGATGCAGTAGTTGCAATTATTTGCAATTGTGTATGGATCCCAAAAATATACTAGCCTGACATATACGTAAATATATATATCTATACATGTTCTTCTAATGACTTACAAACCGACAAGGGTGTCTGTCACGCATGAAATATGGACACTTGCTGAACTTTCTAACTCATCTTCATCATCAATTTAATATATGCGCACAAGCTAAAAAAAGAAGAAGAAGTGTATTCATTACTTAAGTAATAATAAAAAAGCCATCAATTTATTGATGCTTCTGTAGATGTTGATGATAAGATAAATATAAAAAGCGTTAAATGATGCATTCAAGTGATCAATAATAATAATAATGCCTTTTTCTTCGTTTTATTAACGCCACCACTATCATCATCATCACAGCGCATACAATTTAGTACACTTGATTTTTTATGGCACACAATATGATGTGTCGTTAGAAAGAGGATGATAATGTTCAAATGGTTAAGAAACCCTTAATTATTCCTTCTGGTCACTTGATGTTTCATCCACACACACACACGCGTCGTGTGTTTTAGCTCATCTCTCTCTTTTTTTGAAGAACCGGCTTTCCGAGATGCAAACATGCAATATGCATTCAACACATAAAAGTTATTGATCTTAAAATTGAATACACACACAAATATGCTATATACATAAATATAAATATCTCAGTTACAAAAGGAATCTCCACAAAAGGGCTACATTCAATTTGAAGAGTAAAAAAATCAAAGAATAATACACAAAATCCATTTAAATTTGTATGAATATTTAAGATAATTAAAATGATAAGTGTTATCAGACGAAGCATTTTTTATAAATCAGTAAATCAAGGTAAATCTGTTAATTTGTCATCACACGGTGGTATATCTAATTGTACATGTATTTATGTATCTACTTTGATTTTGATAGATTCGTAATAAAAAATAGAATAAGGTTGCGTATGACAGAAGCTTTTGTGGGATAGTGACATAATGTGACACACATTTGCTCTTGGCCGTCCTTCATCTTTTTTTTCTTGACGAAAAGTTTCGTTTTTTCTCAACCAAAAAATCTCGGCAAGTAATTTGCATATTTTGCCATGGTTGCAGAAAAAGTAAATATTTATGTATGTCTCTAAAATGTAGATGTAGATCCTCTCTGGAAAGGTCGTTTGCTCTGTCTTGTCTCAAGTTATTATGCATTAGTGTTTAGGTGCCTGTGTAGCAATCTAATCAAAATGTAGATATATTTTTTCTGTCTGCTCCTTGCTACCATACATTTACCTTTACCTACCGCACACTATTACGGCAAACGGCATATCAAGCAACAAATCAACAGGCAAGTACACATACACACACATGACATGACAGCACAAGTCATATAGTCATCCCATCATCATCACTATTTTACTCCACATCAAAAATTGCTTTTTTAGAGAGACTTTCAAATTTAGATTAGGCATTAACTTGCATACTCACTCTGTATACTATACTCGTACTCTACATACATTTACATATGATATATAATGCAACATTAGTAAAATATTCATACATTTTTTTTGTATAAAACCTGTACCCAGCAACACTTGTGCTATTATTGCACTACAACTGCAATAGTAATAATATTAGCAACAGCAGCAGCAACAACAACAACCAAATATTGCACAAGATGTAAACACATATATACAAGCATAATAATAAAATGCAATGCAGCAATATTATATATATTTTTTTATCGGTACCACTACTACTGACGTATTTATGTAATATTAAAAAAAATGAATGGTTTTGCTGTAAATTGTGAAGTATCACTCTTATATATAAAGCATCACAGTGTGTTGTAGTGGTTAGTGATGATGATTGGGAATTTAAAGGGCACACTTACTTATTGTTGTACTATTTTTTCTTAGCCAACCCCATCCAATCCACCAAAAAAATTCTTAAAAGAATATCATTATGCATATTTATCTGCGTATTACTTGACTTCCCCAATATATATTTTTATAAATGTATTTATTGTATGCATATATATTTTATTAAGTGATACGATTACATTCAAGTCCTTGTCCAATTCCTCAAATTATTATTGTTGGTTGTTGTGGAGTGCGGGGACATCAACTATATATTTTTTATGTATCTCTGTCTTTTTCTACTTTTCATTATCATTACTCTGCTAAATTCTATGAATGCTAATAAATATTCATTTATTTAAAAGAAAAAATATATAGAAAATTTGCAAGTTATTGCAACTCTTTTTTATTACATTTGTAATTGGGCATACGGAGGAGTTAAAGGACAAATTGCTATTTTAAAAAAAAATCTCAAATGGATTTGGTAATGTGGGGATGGGGATGATGGTGATAATGGTAGTCATATATATTTATAATATCTTCAAGAAATATATTTATGTAGACAATTTTTTTTTAAATCAGTACCTGGCTCTACTGCATTTTTTGTCATTAAAGTTACCATTTTTGAGATAAAAAGAGGCTGGGCTGCGGGACAACAAGTGGTACAACAAGTGATTTTTGCTTATCTGTTGACCCAACTACTTGAACCAAAATTATGTGCAATTATTGTCACAGGGCCATAAAGGCTATAGAGAGCTTTTAATTCATTAGGCGATACCCACCATAAACATAACAATCATCCTTATTTTATCGTCATTATCACCACTAATAATTTTCTACTTTGGCTTATATAACAGCAATAAGTATCGTAACCCTTTTTATTGGATTTTTCAAAAGATGTTATTATTATTATTATTATTATTATTGCCATTATCTTTATTATAATCATCAATATAACAGTATCATAATCATATGCATTTTTGGAGATACAGCTAAAAAAATCTTTTTTTTTTGGTTTTGATATTTTTTTTTCTTTTTGGTTCGCCATTCGCCCATATTCACGTAAAAGCTTGCATAATAAATAGATAAGTTGACTCTTTCTCATTATTATACCAACTTGAAAAAGAGAAGTGCAGTATAGAAAAAAAAATAACGCATCACCATCGCAACACATAATTTTTTTTACACATGTACGAAACGTACACAAGCCTTATTTTGACTTTTGTAGTAGTTTTTTTTGTACATGCACAAGTAGTACATAAATATATATTCCTCGTTTTTTTTCTATGTAATGTAGGCATACTACATCAACCAACGCATCTTCACCAAAAGAAAAACATTGCACTTTTTTTCATGTGATCATGATGATGATGCTGCTGATGATAATAATGATAATAACTTATGCAAATTTCAATGCATACTACTTCTCAATGTATTGTATATATATTTTTTTTTGTCTGACGCCATGCTCGTTGACCTGTTGCTTGTTGATGTGTTGTTTTTTGTGTGTAGTTGCTGGCTTGCATATGATTGACCTAAAATAGTCATTGCATTGGTTAAAGAAGAAGAAGAAATAAATAAAAAATGCAGGTGACCAGTGTACCTTAATAAGTTTTTGATATTCCTTCTCTCTCTGATCTGCTCTGATGCAGCATGTTTTATTGGCAATAATACTCTAGCGAATTAGTAATGTGTACTTGAACTAATGCCGCGCCGCTCATAAATGCAAATTATTATTTTGATTTTTTTCTTCTTCCAAACAAAATAAATTACGGTAATGACCAGCAAAAAAATATACGATCATGTTTTACTCCATAAAATACATTTATTTTTTATATTAATCAATCTTCAAGGTAGCAAATACAATTATTTGTATTTCTGCGTAATACAATAAAAAATTTTTTTTTTTAAATGTTTGTTCTTTTATTTTACAAAAAAGTGAGAAAAATATATATATTAATTTCTCTGTATGTTTTTTTAAGAAAATGCCTAAATAGACAAATTCCCGTTTAACTCTTTTTCAAGCTTTAATTGAAATTTTGTGTGGTTGTTGGTATTTAAACCGTGTGTGTAGTTGCTCACATGACAAACAACAGTAGTCAGTGGCACTAAAGCATATATTATACAATCTCTTCACATGACTGTCAGTCACTTTACCCTTTTTTTTGTTAAAAAAATGTCCAACAAAGGAAAAGAGAAGGGAGCAAAGTGTTTTTATTTCTTTTTTTTATTTTTTTTAAAGTTTTTAAAAAGCTCACAGTATGCTACTTGTTACTCATACTCTCTATGATAATTTAGAAAATCTATAAAGTGCAAATTCATCGCCCAAAGTCATCGTTGCATTCAGCAGGTCGCAGTTCCGTGTACATTTTTTTATTATTACATTTTTTTTAAAGCATTTGTTATTATATAGTTTCCATCTGCAATACCAAAAAAAATATTCACTCTTGTCTGCTGTACTAAAAAACTGCATTGCATTTTATGTAATAATGATACTGATTGTCGGACTTTTTTATGCCAACAAATCAACAATATTTTACTTCTCTCTCTCTCTCTCTCTCTCTCTCTCTATCTGTCTCTCTCTCTGTCTCTGTTTTGTTGAGACGAGAGTGAATGAAGACCATGAGAGATCAAAAGTAACTGTTCACTTTATGTCGTCACCACCACCACCACCGTCGTCGTCCCTTTCATTTTATTCCTCCATCCATTATAAATGTTACTACTAGAGACCAAGACAAAAAATATATAATTTTTTTAGTCCTTTTGGAAATGCATACCATTTGATTATTATTGTTGATACATATCAGAGTGCAGCAGCAAAAAGCCTATATGTGCTCTTGTTCTGCCATGTCATTGTCTTGTCGTAAAAACTGACTTGGTCTTTTTTTTTGGTTTGCTCTCTGTTATTTTGTTGTGGTACAAAAATGTAATGCTGCTGTTATGCTTTCTGCTTGTTAACATCTCTATATATGTACTTTACATTCACTTTAATATAGGTAGCTAGTTTAGTACGAAGCTCTTATGATGAGGACGCTATAACATGAGTATATAAAAGGATGAATGTTTCAAGTCGCCAAGATATCCTATAATATCATTTTCTTGTCCTCATCAAACTGATCCAGTTTTGGTTTTCTTGATGATCAGCATGTCATGAGGCTTGCCACTGTATAAAAAAAACTTCTCAAGACGATGCGAGAGATTGGGATGTGATAGGACAGTTTTTATTTCAGATTGATTAAGGAAGCAATAATGGTATGAGCAGTGGTTGTGTACACTGTGCACAGGTAAATCAATGAAATATATATATAAAAGCCTCAGGGATTTATCTTGTACCAAAAAGTGCAAGTCTTGTCCAAATAACCTGCAAAACTGCTCTCCTCGTCAGTCATCATCATCAGCCCATCCTTTTGTCTACAAACTACATAATATGTCATCTGTACCTAAATCCAAACTGAGGATTTTTTTTTATTCTTTATTATTTTTATTTATATTTTATGTTCCTGATTACAAGGTGAAAATAAAAGCCCGTTGACCTTGCTCTGTCTCAATTTGCATTTTCATTATTGCCGTTTCACCTTCAATTAAAAACATTTCATATTTATTTTACAATCAAAACCAAATGACAACACAGAGACAGACTTCAGAGCAATAATAATCTTCTACATTTAAACATCTAACTATTCACATTGTTTAAAAAGTAATAACTAATAACCAACCCTAAATAAATTAATGCCACATCAGATAACATTCCGAAAGCACATAATATTCCGAATATCTAGAAGCTCACAAAAAACTAAATGCGTATGAAAATGTGACCGAACGGATTTATAAATGTTGTCAGTTTATTAAAGGGTTATACAATTTTTAAAATTTAACTCGAAAAATTTAAAAAAAAAATACATTTATTTGAATCATCTTCTCCCTTCCGTATTTTGTCGGTTGACCTACCAAAATGACCTAGACTTTCTGACTCGTCTCTTTCCCCCTTTTATAAATGGCTACTTATTGTTACGTATATAATTTTCATTTATAAATATTAAGGAGCGTATCGTCTGCTCTGCTGGTGCTGATATGAAGGGAGAAGAAGGAGAGACGCTGCAATGCATTTGGCATATATGAACAAGGCAAGCATAAAAAAAGAAGATAAAAAATAGTTAACTTGCTTGCTACTTTATTATTGCAATTGTTAATTATATGGTGTTTTGAGTCTCTTTATAGTGCAGTAGTAGTAGTAATGTTACTTGATAGTTGAAAACGGTGGTGATAAGGGCGTGCATTTCTATAATATGTATGTGTGCATGGATACCTAGATGAGCATATATAAAAAAAAGAAATAAAAAAAATGTATGTGATGATGACGATGATGATTTGAGGCATGCAGCTTGCATTCCTCAAAGGAATCATCATGATGATGATGATGATGGCGAGTGCAGTCTTCTTCTTCAATTCACACTACCACGCTACTGGTTTTCTCACCATCATCACAACAGGCATAACATAACGCCAGCTCTATTAATGGAGCGTCGTCGTCGTCATAATAATATTTTTTCCTTCTTCTATTCTCTTTCACACCACAATACCTACAATAATTGCTCCCATTTCCACTCTGCTTTTTAAATAAGATAAATTGATGATCATCATGAGGTCCCGTGTGATGATCATGATGATGATGATGATGATGAAAAAAATCAATATAAAATAGGCAGTTAAAGATCTATTAGTGGTACATTTTATACTTTGTTCAAACTGGGTATGTAAAAAAATGAAACGTACTTAAGTAGTAAATTATCCTATTCTACTCTGCTGTCTTTCGATTTCACTGTAAAAAAAATGAAACGTACTTAAGTAGTAAATTATCCTATTCTACTCTGCTGTCTTTCGATTTCACTAGCAAATAATTGCTGATCATATGATCATTATTATTAATGTACTTGTAATAATAATCATCATCAATAATGAATGATTAATGATCATGTAGAACAATGTACACTCAACCATATACACCGCGAATCAAAAGTATAATATTGCGCATGCGCAGTGGTGGTGAAAAAAATATAGCAAGGATAAAAATTACATTTCTCTCAAAATATATAATACACATATGAACATATTAAATATGTGTAAATATTTGGTTGATAAGCCAAAAAAAATAGTATTTCAGTTAAGAAATAAATTAAGAAAATGACACTAAACACAAAAAAATGAGTAAATCGCCTAAAGATCCTGTTCTGGAACAAGGATTTTTAGGCATGCTGTATTCATAGTCATTCATGAGGTATGAAAATATTATTGTACCTAATTTGTTTTGTGGATGCAAATTCCATTCCCTTACACACGGCAGTATAGATAAGAGTAAGGTGCTTTTGTTGTAAACTGTATCAGGCAACTACATCTTGCAAAAAAAAAATGTCTACCTACTTAACTTTAACTGTAGACTACAGACTATGCATATTTTTATCTACTTATGCAACACATTGTTTAAAGCTTCATTATAACTTATTAGCCTCTAGACTACTAATTAGCTGAGCTTTAAAAAATAAATATATCTATATAAATATTCAGGTAAGGGTAGTATCAATATCCCTTCTTCTTCGTCTTCATCGTCATCTTTTGGTCGTCAGGTTCGAACTTATTTATTGTGTATTTATTTCCAATCATGGGAGTGCATTTTTTACATTGATGTTGACAGTAATTACTTTAAGCTACTTACATAGCATTATTATTATTATTATTATTATTATTGAGATCCTAAAAAAGATATTCATTACAAGCGATGATCCTCCTGGCGGCATTATTGATGATATGATGATGATGGTGATGATGATGCAACAATCAAACAAGTACCGTATTTGTTAATGCTTGAACAAATGGTATATGCTCGCTCACATGCTTTTTACAACAACTCCCACTACACAGTTACTTCCTCATTCATTTACGATAAACTTTATTAAAAAACCTCTGCTGATATATCTTCTCTCTCTCTCTCTCTCTCTCTGCTACCAACTTACTGTTTTTTTCTCTTCTTCTTCGCTAGCTCATAGCTTCTAGTAGAGTTTGCTGTGAGAGAGAGACGATAATAGATAGTCGTGTAAATCAAGTGTCTGTGTATTGTACCGAGAAAAATGTACACGTTGTGCCCTATATTTTATGCAAAAATGTTGTACATGATAAATTTGTTTTTATTTTGTATCTTTGTTACTGTTATTTAATAGAATGTACATACATAACATACCCATTATATGATTTATGTACTTATACAAAAAAATAATAATAAAAAAAAAAATTNCATTATATGATTTATGTACTTATACAAAAAAATAATAAAAAAAAAATAAAATTATGACTAGATTCATTAATCCTTACATAGCATACACATTCATGTGTATGCCGTCATCATCATCTTTTTATCATCGACTTTGTGTGATGATGTGATGGGGAAAAAAATGATGTCCTGAACGTCATCAACAAGACAAATAAGTACAAAGTATGATGATGATAAGTATAAATCATATTATGGCATTGCGATATGACAGGGAAAAAACCCTCCGTTACTTTGAGTTCCTCCGCGTCTTGTCATTTAAAAAGAGTACTTGCTTCTCACTTAAAAATAATAATAAGTCGTGGATAATTTATTAGTTTTTTTCTCTCTAAAAAAAGATGCAGTGGGTGTAATTAAAATATTTTGCCAATATCCTTCACATTCCATGAAAAATTCTTTGGACATGAAAAAAAATTTGCTTGGTTTTTTAAAAAGTTTTTGTTTCAGACAAACATTTTTATGCGCCTTTGTATAAATGATTGGAAAGGTTAAATAATTGCATAAAATAATCAGTGGAATAAACATTATAACTACTCATGATAATATTGATAAAAATGCAAATGGCGTGAAACTAGTTCAAAGTAACGTGGAAGTGTGTGTATAGTGTCACTAGAGAGCGGAGACTACAACAATAATAGTACGTTAGTATTGATCATGTCAAACCGATAAGACTTATGTACCGTTAAAATAAACTGCATTGTATAATAATTAAAGTTATTTTAATAGTTGATATCATCTAAATAAGAAGAAGAAGAAAAAAACCTGCTCAAGTCAACTTTGACGTAGTTGAGAAAAAAAAATATATGTTACACAACAATACAACAACATTATCATTGTTACTTAATAACAAGGAGGTAGACATAAATATATACATAATATACCACATTGGTATATAATCGTACCTACATATTACCTATTTTGTACACACATTGTAATATCATGTTATATATTACCATCTGACGTCTTCTTTACGATTTCCGTTGGCTACAACAACATATTATAAAATGGCAATTGTCTACAATATCAACAATAATAATAGTAATGCACATGAAAAAAATAGTCAAGAAAAAAGGGCTAGACGAAAAAAATGGAAGATGAACTACCTTTCTTTTTCCTTCTTCCTTTAAAATTGCTTACTGCATAATATCCTCTGCCTCTACCGCTGTATATGCATGGCATACTACCTGCATAAAATCGTCATAAAAGTAATAAGAGTCCCACAAGAAGAGAGAGAGAGAGAGAGAGAGAGAGAGAGAGATTTTAAAAAGTTTCCTCCTTCTCTTCTTCTTGAGAGAGTGTCTTAAACCTACCATCATCATCGTCAGCGTAGTCATCAAAAAGGGATTTTGTATTCAAGCATAAAAAAAATCTAGGCTTGGTTTATAGTTGTAAAATAATTATCGTCAATCACATTTTTTTTCTTATTCGGACGACGGACATTGATCATCTTATGAAGAAGATGATGATGATGCTTGCTAGCTTGTGTCGTTTATCATGGTGTATTTTCTTGAGAGTTTAATACCTGGATTTTTTATTATTATTATGCGCTGCTGCATTTGCATTGTGTGGTGTGGTGACAATGTACTCTCTATAATGTAGCATTATTAAACAAGTTAGAAGTTAGTCTCTCTCAAAAGACGAAGAAGAAAACGATGTCCAATCTTTTCTTCTTCTTTCTTCCGTACTCAAATTTCCTGTGTTTTTGATGCAAATATTTTGTTGTTGGTGGTTTGTATGCATGTAGCCAGACGGGAACGTGATTGTGATTATAAAAAAAAATCCTACTCGAAAGCTAAGCTCTGCATCCTCATCTTCATCCCTCTCTCTCGTTTTACCACTATAGCAGTTATAGTAGTCCACTGAATGAAGAAAATAAAATAAAAAAACACGTACTACCACCATCGCCACCACCACCATCGGAGTTTAAAAGGATATAGCCTGTTGTAATGATGTACGTGAATGTTACATGCATGCTTACTTTTGCTCGTCGTATACTCTTTTCAAAACGTGTTGTGTTTTGTAAAGAGACTTGTTGTTTGACGGTGAAAGAGAGAGAGAGAGAGGGAGAATAATATGTGGAAAGGGAAGAAGACCAATGTCCTGCACCTGTGTAAGACACCTAAAAAAATGCAAAATCTAGGCTTATTATTATTATTATGATTTATATTGCATTGTTTATGGGATGTTTTTTGTACCTTTCATTGATTCAAGCTTGTTTGGCAGTACAGCGGATAAATATGATGCATTTTAATATTTAACTAGCAGTCCTTTTTAAAAATTTTTTTAAAGTGGTTGGTTTTTTATGAACTCGTCGTTGTCAGCTCAAGTATTTATTCATTGACAATCGACTAATAGTTAAATTGTCCATTGTGTGCCTTTTCCTCCATGTTTGTGATCACAGCTTAAAAATTAAAGGCTTAGGGGAAGATTAGGAAAATTAATTGTAGAATCTTAAAAAAAATAGTTGTAGGAAAATGATTGCTACAAGAATAAATATTATGTTGCTTTGTTAAATAATATGAATTAAAAGTTTTTTTATGGCTGCCATTAGGTAACATATTTTACCTTGAACATGATATTAAAAAGAGAACGAAATTTATTTAGCATGGTTGTGCGTTTTGGCATACAAATGATATTTGGTGGATTTGTTGTCGCCTCTATTTAACTACAAAATCCTCCTTCTCCTCAGATCATTTAAAATAAAATTATTTGTTTGCTTATAACTTTACAACCACATATTATTTGTCATCATGATAATGCATGTACTTTGGAACTTGTTGAATACAAAACTAGCAATTGATACATGTGTGTGTGTACTACTGCGTACTGTGCACAATTTAGAAAATCACAATACAAATATGTAATATGATGTGTATTTGTATTTACGAGAAGGATCGTGTATCGTGTCGCTTGTTGTTATAGGTATTGTTTTAAAATTCAACTCTTCAAACTTTCTTCCTTGACGTTGCTGTTGTTGTTGTTGTTGTTGTTATGGAGCCATTTTAATGTTTACCTTTACTACAAGTCATCTCCTGTTTCTCCTCGTGTTCAAATTTAGTTTATCATTGAATATACTCTGGCGTATAAATTACTACACTACTAAAAATCTCTCTCCATTTTATGTTCACTTTTGGGTTGTCCAAAAAAAAAATAGGCATAAGTTATTTTTCTAAAGTTACATACTCAAAACTATCATCAACATCAACATCATCATCATTCAATTTTTGTTACGTTGCAGTTAATTTTCACGCATTTTTGTTTCATCGAACATCTCATATCTTTTTATATATATTTTTTTTACTAGTCTGCTTCCTCCTATTCTTCTTCTTCCGTCTCCGCAATTCCTGCCTATTTTTTTGTTAAGATGCATTTTGCATTTTGTTTGTACTCATGTTAAACCTAAGACTCTACGTTTTTATATCATCATCATGATCACACCACCTTGTAAAACCCCTTCAAAATCATGTCTTCCTCCTACTACTACTATTATACATACATACATATTTGATGTTGATCATCATCATCATCATTCTCTCTCTCTCTCTCTCTCTGGTTTGCAGATTTTTTTTTTGGTGTTTGGCAAACCGTATTGCAAGTGAAGTGAGTGTGTGTGATAAAATATAGCCAACAACTTTTTATTTTACACGAGTCGTGAGTGGTGATAAACATGTTTGAATGAAATGGAGAGGAAAAGCGTGCTTGTCTAAAAATTCACCAAAAAATGTGTGAATGTATAAAAACGTATTATTAATATTATTTTGTTATGTACATATTTTTTTGAGGAAACATTGCACTTTTGCTTGTGAAATCTGTAAATTTTGACTCTTTTTGTTGTTGGATGAAAGATGTTGAAAAGGAGTTGTGGGAGCCATAAGTTATAATTAGTCTTCGCTCAACTTATCTTTCCAATCTTTTGGATTTAAATTTATTTTTGATAAGTCAAAAAGTAACACCTCACAAATCAATATTTTTTTTTTTGTTTTGTTTGTTACAACTTATAATGATGTACATAGCACATGTGTTTTAATTCAGAATATTTGTTGCTCTTGCATCACGCGTTATATAGCTCACGTATATAATTATACGCTTAATTAACACTAGGGAAAAGTTGCGAGTTTTTGATGTCTACTAACTAGAAAAAAATAAGAAGTAACAAAAAAATAAAAAAATAAAATGATTGGCCACTGGCCAGATCACGTTGTCAATATGCATGCAAAAATTGAAACGGTACTACTACTACAACATACATTACTACTACCAAAGTCTTGAATTTATAGTGTCATAATAATATATAACGTATCTAGAGATATATATAGGTAGGTATATATATATATTTTTAATAATCACCATAAAATCTTATTTAATACGGCGAAATAAACTTTCTCTGTCAACCTTTATCTCGTAATTTATTTTAATAATGTTACGTGGCCATCATCACTGCTGCTACGTAATACGTACATCAGACAAAACATGAATATCCACAAGAGAGCATCTTTTATATCTTGTTAACTAGTCAGGACTCATGACACTTTAGGACAGCAGTGGACACCACTACTCCTACTCCAACCAAGCTAACAAAAGAACAATGATAAGTCAACATGTTATCATGATGATCATCATCATCGCATCTTAATAAATTTCCTTTTTAGACACTTAAACCAGAAGAAAAAGGATATAAAGCATAACAAGAGTGATATCTACTCTTGACTTTCACGTCATCACTTTTTTGGTCAACTAACAAATATAATAATTATATTTGCATTTTGTGTTGTTGTTTTTGTGTGAGATGCTCAATAATATTTGCTTTAATGACTTTTTGTTTGGTTTAGTAAATTTTCAAATGAGCATAGAAAGCTTGAGACTCGGCTCGGCTGCTGATGCTGCTCCTCCTGTCACATTTTTTTTCTAGCACGTCAGTAAATCATGTTTTTTAATGCATTTCCTTCACCTTGCGAGGCATAGTTACATATGTTATTATGAATGAGTTCCTCATTCTCATGCGATGACCATGTGAACATGGAGAGTAAACATGTAATTCATTATGCAACAGAGGAAGGAAGGATGTGTTTGTATGCGCGTATGAGAGTGTGTGTTGCTGTTGACATAATTGTGAAACTCACTGATTAAAGTGGCATGTGCTCGCTTCACACTTTGCGTTCAAAATAAAATATCCCTCGCGTTCAACTCTACCGCACATCATTATTAAATCTAATTCCTAATCAATGTGCTATGTTGTGTGATTTGCGATAGTGTAAATTGTAGAACAGATGTAAAAAATGCACAATTGTGATAAAATTCTATTAAAAAATATAAAAAAACAAACAAGTTGCTAATAAATTCCGTAATAATCACAATAACAACAATAATAAAACTACATTTGCTCTAAATAAATAAAAAAATCTTTTTATAAGATATGCAGCTTGAATTTGTGATTTATTTGTGTTCCATTTCTATCATGCTTTTCTGCTGCTCCTATAATCCTGAAGAGCAGCAGCAGAGGATGAAAAGATATATGTACACATATAGGCATACATAACAATTATTATTATTTATTATGTACATATTTTTATGATTTATTTATATTATTATGAGTGCAACATAAAAAAGGTTAAGAAACATTGTGTTTTTTGGACTATTTTTTGTTTTGCACACAGGAATTGTAAATTGGCAAGATAGGGAAGCGAAAAATATGTACTATTGTTTCGAGTCTCATCATATCATGATGATGATGATGATGGTCCTGTTCCATTAAACAATGTTGTTATGATAGATAACAATTGAATGTACGTACAACATTATTATTTATTTTTAAAAAATATACACAAGTATATTACAGAGGAGTTTTTGTCATAAAAGAATGGGTTGCGGAACTAAGATTAAATCTTAAATGGTGGTTCGGTATAAAATAAAAATTGTATCATTAAGAGAAAAAGAATTATCCCTTGAGGCCATTTTTTCATTCATTTCATTAGACACACAAGTAAATACACTCTTTTAGAGACCCTGTAAGACTAAGGATCATGTCATAAGTTTGTTTAAATAAAAAAAGAGTTGATATATTTTATTGCGAACACATTATATTTATCTGTGTTTAAAAAAAACTAGATTGGTTGGGTTATAATAATAATAATAATAATGATGAAGATGTGTATGTTATGAACCTCTCTGCGACGATATATTATAGAAAAATCAGGAATTTTTGTCAGGGAAAGTCAAACACATATTTCGTGATGAGCAAAATGCACATTTGTTTTGGTAAATAAAAAAAGTGGGATTTTGTGTAACTGAAGAGTATATATCCACATATTTTTATTCTCCCGGTCGCATATGAGCAGTCAATGAAGGAACAAGGCAGGTTACTATATAATAGGCAGATGTACAAGACAAGTTTATCTTACAAACTTGTTCCTTCTCAATATCCCTTGCATTTTCAATTTGACTTTTTCTCTAAAAGCAAAATTCATTTCATGATGATGCTGCTGCTGATGATGATGATTATGATGATTAACTATCAACTTTACCTATACACATTTTACCTGTATTTACCTTGATTTTTTTTACTATTATCTGCCTAACAACAAGTACGACAATGGCTACCACTGAAAGCAACAACTAAACTATGTGTGCCTTATGATACCTTGTTGTAGTAGTAGTAATGGTACTACTAAAATAATAATATAATGTTGTTGATGTAGTGCGTTTTTTTTTTGTTGTTGTTGTTGCGCCACATCATCATCTCATCATTGCATTGCATTGCACACACAACACATAAAAAACTAGTGGCTTACCTACTTTTAGAAATCCAGTTTGTTGTGTGTCAGGATTTGGGCCGAATACTACAAACACACACACAAAACACGCATGTCTTCTTATCATTTTGTGTGAGTGCATCTTATGCAGGCATCTCTCACCAAAAAAAACTTGATTTATCTTTTAAACATTTTCGGTTTAAAAAAGATATTTTAATCTTTGCTGAAACTCACGTAAGCAGAAAGAAAAAAATAATATTCCTTCTTCTTGTTAACATTTTTCGATGAAAAAAAAAGTTTAAAAAAAATATATCTTGACCGGTATTGTCTTGTACATTTGTAACACGATAACACGTAAAATATCGGTACATTCACGTATATGTGTGTGTATTCCACATACATAAATTAAATTCATTCATAATTTTACGTTTAAAAGCAAAGAAAGCAGTATTTACGTAAGTTTACAAGGGGCTTAAATAAGCATAATATATACCTATGCAGGTATACTCAATGTTTTACCGACTCTTTTTTACCATTAACATAAAATGTCTGCACTTTTTTTTGTCAAAGTCATCTTACAGGATTACAACAGCATGGTAGACAAAGTTGGTCAGGATAATTAGAGGAGAAATATGAACTTAAACTATGAGGTTAAGATTCTGTTTGATTGATTTAAAACAATGGAGGATCCCAAATGGAGCCCGGTATTTGTGGTGTAAAAAGCGGTGCCCACAAAAATACATGAGGGGTTTTTTCTGTTTATTTTTATCCCGCTTATTTTCATCAGCGGCAATCGACAAACACGCTATTATCGACAATTGGTGGTAGAAAGTCGTTGAAATAAGTAGACGTGCTTTATTAAAAAAAATAACATATTGGGTTTAAATTAAATGCATATCCGCCATCTATCCTTTTAGGGCCTGTGAAGACTAATGCGATGACCGCATAATGCCACGATAAAGACTGTGTGGTTGGCAGACATCGTCAGCGATTTCTTTTTTTAACAAATTTATTTAGTTTGTTATGCTCAACAATTTTTTACTACAAACTTATTTATTGTCAGCTTTTTTTACGAAACATTCTCTTGCTCCAACATATTGACAAATAACACTTTGTTTTAGCCAAAAATAAAGCTCATTTTTTGAAAAATGCAAGTAGTAAGTTATACTGCGTTTTGACCAATTAACTTTTGCTCTTAAAATTATGACTTGAACAATGTATGTTAATTTTTTTTACTAAGTTTACTTGCAACACAAATGACAGCTTCTTGAAAATTAAATTGACAATGTATAACGTTGCATCTGGTGTATACTTTTTATTTTTGCTTGTTATGTTGAAGTGTAAAATACAAAGCTTGTTTTGGTTGATTTTCCAAAAGAAATATGAGCATTTTGTGTCTGTAAAATACAGTGGGTCATTAGCTAATTAAATGATTTGAATTTTTAAAATCATTTATAAAAACAATAGATAAAGTTACTTATTCCTATGATTGTAAACTGGCGCGCATGCCTATGTCAATAAATATATTGTAAATTTATCATAAATCAACCTTCCAACTCTTCAAAATTCCAGCAAAACTTGTCGCTATTCTTTAAAGTAAAATGTTTAGTCATTTAAATTCAATTACTAATTAGTAATTACAATTAAGGAATTGTACCATTATTTTTTTGGTATTTATGCAACTATCCACAATATTAACATTTTTACTTTAAATGTAACTTGTTTAATTTTTCCTTCCTTTCTTGGTGCGCAACCTCCAAAAAAAATATAAATTACAACTTATGTAGGATTTTTACCTATTTATCATTTACTTATGTAGATGTATTATAGTTAGCATTTTACAATTTTTATTGCTTTCTTACAATCAACCAAACTAAATATAGAAGAAGAAAAAAGTCGAGGGAAATGCAAACCTGCATTCCTTATCCTTTATAAGAACTATGTGAACACACTCTTTTTTTATATGGCGGTGGTGTAACCGTTACTAACCTTACATGTACTATAATATACACAATATCTCACTCCATATATCTCAAAAAATAATACTCCTACCTCATCTCATTTTTTTTTGTTTTTAAATTGTGCTTTAGTAGTAGAGATTTGGCATGATGATATGTTGACCCTTGATGATATGATGATGATGATGATGATGATATTTAACCAAGTATGTGTGTATAAGTGTCGACCCACCTAATTGGGCAAGGATATAGCAAAAAGCAAAGTGCGAAAAGTGTGGTACTCTACTCTGCACACTATACACAAAGCACAGATTTCTTTTTGCATTTATATTTCTTTGTTGCTTTAATGACCATCTATTACCATCATACATACTACAGTGTAGTAACTACACACCACTCATCATGATATACCTATGCCATACCATCACCTCCATATATATACCGCGACGCATCCCAGCTTTTTGTTATCACATTTTTTTTTCTCTTTCTCTCTCTCTCTCTCAACATCTTCTTAATGATGAAATAAAAAAGAATAAAAAATAAATGCATCATATTTTTTTCTTCTATAATATCTCATCTAATGCTATCTTTTTTTTAAAGTTTTGTTTTCTGATAAGCTGATATATACCGCTGCTGCTTGAGTAACTTACATGGTTTCTCACTTGCTCTCACTCATTGTCAGTTGAAAATGCTTATATATATTTTATTTTAGGTAGGTAGTTTTCTTTTTGCCCAACATGATTGGATCAAGCCAAACAGTATTTTATTTTCTTGTAACATTTCCCGGCTTGAATCATCATAATAATATAATAATAATAATGATGACAATAGTTTTTTTCCTCATAAAGATAAGTAGATACCTACACATGCATAATACATACATTTATTATTACAGCCATTGTATTTTTAAAAAAAGTGTTATTTTTTTATTATTGGCTTCGTTTGAATTCATTTCTGGGCAAAAGATAACCCTTTGCCTAAAAATTTTTGAACTTGGCGTCAAACCGTTTATTTTGGCTGTATTATGTATGGACGTATGTACGTTTTTAAAAATAAATTATCCCATACATTTTGGCTTTTTGTTGTCTTGATTATTTATTTATTTTTTATTATTATTATTTTTGCTTTCAATATATTTACTCCTTTCTATCCGCATTCAGAAAAAATCATAAAGATAAGTAGATACCTACACATGCATAATAGATACATTTATTATTACAGCCATTGTATTTTTTTGAAAGTGTTATTTTTTTATTATTGGCTTCGTTTGAATTCATTTCTGGGCAAAAGATAACCCTTTGCCTAAAAATTTTTGAACTTGGCAAACCGTTTATTTTGGCTGTATTATGTATGGACGTATGTACGTTTTTTAAATAAATTATCCCATACATTTTGGCTTTTGGTTGTCTTGATTATTTATTTATTTTTATTATTATTATTTTTGCTTTCAATATATTTACTCCTTTCTATCCGCATTCAGAAAAAAAAGAAGTTTATCGCTTACATAGATAACAATAATAATAATATACAAGTAAACTAGAATGACCATTATTGTGTGTTTCGTTGTTGGTGATGCTGATTGACATGCGAACAGAGTGGCCAAAAAATATTTATTAAGGAAACTTGTCTTTCAGAGGATTATTTATTTTTACAAGACAAAGCAGAATTATTGCACATTTATGCACCCAAAAACATTTTTGCATTGTTGTACAACAAGCTTGTAACAAGAAGAGAATGACAGCAACACCACCACCAGGACATCTTTTTCCTATTTAGAAACTTTCGTTAAATGAAATTATTGTGTTTAGTAGTCACATGGCTAAATGCACAAATCCCTACATACATTCTTGAGAGGATAATGAGTAAAGTATTGACATGCGAACAGAGTGGTCAAAAAATATTTATTAAGGAAACTTGTCTTTCAGAGGATTATTTATTTTTTACAAGACAAAGCAGAATTATTGCACATTTATGCACCCAAAAACATTTTTGCATTGTTGTACAACATTTATATAGAGATATGTACACTGTATAACATTTTTTTTACCTTGTATATATACCTATTATATATATACATAATATATTTATGTGCAAATCTGTGGAAAAAAATGTATATTAAGCTTGTAAGAAGAAGAGAATGACAGCAACACCACCAGGACATCTTTTTCCTATTTAGAAACTTTCGTTTAATGAAATTATTGTGTTTAGTAGTCACATGGCTAAATGCACAAATCCCTACATACATTCTTGAGAGGATAATGAGTAAAGCAGCAGGACTCACCACAGCAGTGCAGTAGTGGCAACAAAGTTGATGTGCCAACTTAATATGATCAAAATGCATAATATATGGTGAAGTTCAGCCAGAGATTTAAGGGAGAAGAAAAATAAAATGAAAAAAGAAATGAGAAGGATTTGAGCATTTTTAATCACGCTCATATAAAAGAATGAAGAGTAGTCTCGCTATAGCATATCAGCGTGCTGTTTTTGGAAGAGAAGCATGCTGACATGGTCGTTCTATATACTCATGATATATTTTTTTTTGTAAAGGGGAGAGGGGAAAGGAGAAAAAAACGGACGGATTGACTCTCATCATCATGACACATGATGAGCATTGTCACTCTGTGACAATATGTCCACCGTGGTGAACTTTTATTATTATGAGCGTATAGAGTTTATTTTTTTGTTGAGTTATTCTACCTTCCCTTCTTCTTCCGTCTCTACTTTTGAAAGTGATGATGAAGGCGATAAGATAATATTTATATGTACACATAATAGTGCATTTAGTTATGTGTGCATAACCATCTACCTTGCTCCATCCTACACAAATTCACACACACTCACACAACATCTTTGCTAATTCATTATACGATCATCTTGATAAAAAAAATGTTGGTAAAAAAAATCTGTTGAGTGAGAGAGGGGAGGAGGGAATATTTTTTTTAACGTGACAATTGAGTCTTGTTGCGCCTCAATGCATGGAGTACACGCCATGTATTAAAAAATGCACTATATATTTTGCCTGTGTTTGCAAAAGGAAAAAAAGAGTCAACGAGAAGAAGAAGTGAAAGACGAAAGTTCATGTGCTGCTGTGAGAGAAGACTATATATCGCATTATGTAGTAAGTTGTCGTGTTTCAAGTGTGCATTTTAGAAAAAGAATCTTCTACAAACCATATGCAATGATGATGTTTGATGATCATGATTATCAAGACGACCAACATGTTTCAAATGCTCGCTTGCAGTCAAACATGAGTACAGCTTTGAAAGAAGAAGCATCGTCGTCATCATCACCATTTCTCATTCTACTTTTTTCTACTAAAGCGACAGGGATGAGATGAGGTACATACTATCCAATATATACCCATTTAAAAAGACCAACATCTCTCTCTGTCTCTATCTCTGCTCAGCACACAACACAGCTTGAAAAACACAAACACCAAAAAATGCCCTCAATTACCGGTACCACCACACACTGCATTGCACTTTAAGGAATGGTGAATAAGGACGAAGGAATCTTTTTCTTCTTCTTCTTTCCTTACCAAGAAGAGCATGATGTCGTTAAAGAAAAGTAAAAAAAGAAGATGGGAGAGAGAGAGAGGTGATGTGATTTGCAAATCAAGAGGCATTCATACATTCAGCAAGAGTGCAATAAGTATGGTGGTGGTAGTGTGGCCCTTCATCCTTTTTTTGTTGTTGTGTGTCTTTTGCAAAAAAAATCTTTCATGATGCCCATGAAATCCGTTTCTCTGATGCTGATGCTGAGATGGGTGTACAACACTGCATTTATACAAATGGAAGAAACTCTCTCACAAATGCAGAGAGAAGAAGAAGAAGAAAAAAAATTACACTTACACTTCTTATTTTTACTATTATTGCTATACTTGTTGTGCATCTCAACAAGTTTGCTGTGCTGCTACTGCCGTGGTGAATTTTTAAGGGATAGAAAAAAAAAGTTCATGTAATGTGTTTTTTATAATCATTAATGTGAAATGAACCACGTCTTGTTCGCATTATGATTACTATTATTGTGATTGTGATTATTATTATTATTGCATTGTTCTGGTAGCCAGTAGCCATGCTATGCCATGCCATGATTTTTTTTGTATCCTTTTTCTTCTCTCTGTCAACCAAATTAGGGAAAATGTTGAATTTATAATGATAGGAGGCACACACAAGAGAATAGTAGTAATATGCCAATGACAATGAGATTTTTATGGAGTGAGAGAGAGAGCAATGACAACCAAAAATTGAAATGAAAGCGTAATAATATTATTATGCTTTGTATGTGTGCATGTGTATCTCTCGGACGGAGGAGGAGGAGGATTGTCGGGACCACAATTTTATGCAGAAAAATATATAAAGTTTGTGAGCATTGCATTGTTATTAGTAAAGAGGGAAGACAGAGATAGAGAGAAAAGTGGGCTTAAAATTCGCCAAAAGGGAAAATCCTTCCAAAATACATTTTTTATGTTTTTTTATTTTTTGTTTAGCCGGCCATTCATTTGAAAAGACGTAAAATGCAAATTAGTTATTATTATACACTACTTCTCTTATTTATAGACTGTTTACTGCCATCATCATGACTACTTCACCGCTTGGCGATGCGTAAAAAAAGTTACTGTCGTCATCTAATTAGAATGTGATTTTAAATCATACATTAGTCACCGTCTGATGGGATGAACGCCTTTAAAAAAATAGTTAATATATGTACGCCTGTACATATACTTATGTTACCATATAGAACATTGGTGAATGTATGTGTTTGAAATACATATATGCCTATGTAACCATTACATGTCTTCACTTTTTTTTTCTTGCGTGTTGTCAGTGACACAACCTGAATAACCAAAGTAGTACTTGCAAAGATGAACGAATTGATTTATATATATTTTTATTTTATCGGAAGTCTTAATTTTTTTGCTAATAAACTTTCATTAGTTTTGAGCATGACCAAATTTAGGGACGGGAAATAAGTGTGTGTGTACTTTTTTATGCGCGTCTTAATTTAATTTATTGAAAAGATGAAAGTTGTGAATAGTTAAACGTATCATCGCTTAAAAATTTAATTTTTTACATGCGTTGAAATTTCACACTTGAAATCTAAAATAATATACTTTATCTGATTGTCTGCCAATACGTTTTTTTTTCAAATAAAAATGTCACTTAAACTCAATTTTATCCAATTGTCATTTTCACCAACACTCATTAATCCTCCTTCTTTCTATTAATTTCGCAAGTGTGTATTCGCGGGTAGTGGGTAGTCACACATAAAAAATTAAATTAATTGCACCACGCAGCTAACGGTACCAATTAAACGTCTAATATTATATTATTATTTAGTAGTAGTATTGTTGTTGTTGATGCCTTTTTCTGTATAAAAAAATAATAACGGGACCGTGGCTAGATATGCCCATGTCGTGCAAAAGGATTATAAGGTTATCAACCATATTTTTATACCTTATACTCTTGTCGCCTATTTAATTGTACCTGATAAATTACCCATTTATGGTAGTGCTAAACCTTAAATTATACACATTTGCACTCACTTAACCCAACTAAACTAGCTAAGCATTATGTGTTTTTTTTTGTCTGAAGAATAACAAAAATTTGTTAAAGATTCACCACATTTCTTTTTTTTAAGACCTGTGACGACGGTGATGATGATGGTGCAATTTCTATATCGGTGTACCTGATGTTTATAAAGACTAATTATTAGTCGGCGACATTACCAATTATATGCATTATTATGATGCGTTGTGTGTTGTTGTTGTTGGGTTTCACGCTTGACTTCCAACACACTCAACTCAACACACACACAGCAATCTATAAATATTTCATGCATGAATACACATAATATCCCATTTGTTATTCATTTTTTATGAATGAATACATAAGTTTTACGCGCATACTGATTGACGAGTGAAGAGAAGGCAAAAAAAAACGTGCTCGTCATTGAAACGTGGGTTTGGTGGTAGTGTAACATGTAGTTAGTGTAAAAAATAAAAAAAGTAAAACCCTGCTTATCAACCCTGCTGCATGTACATTAATTGTGTAAGTTGTAATTACTTAAGTGTGAGCAAAAGAGTTGTAATAATAATAAACGTGTCGCCTAGTTAATAGCATTTGTATTCAAGATAGGACAACAAGTAAAGTGGGAAAAACAGAGTCATTCTTTGAATGCTGCTCCTCAAGTGCGCCTATAAATGAAATAATGCGAGAGAGGATTTCGGAGAGAGAGGGGAAAAAAATTTGTTTGTTTGTGTTATTTTTATATGCATGTATTTTGATATGTGCACCATATAATAATAATAATAAAAAGTCATTTAATTCACTCTTTTCTTGAAGCTTTAAAAATAGAAACCAAGTTGTGCAACTGGGAATTTCACGCATGAAATTCACTATAAAGTGCAAAAACCCAAAATATTTTTTTACACCATTTACAATTTCAAACTGTCATTAATTTCGCTATTGACCGAGCCATGCAGTAATATTGATGATGATGATGAGCCACAAAACTAGGCTACGCATGCAAAAAATATATATACTTTTATACGACTCTACTCTTTAATTTGTTTTTATTTTTACACCATTCAAAGTCATCAATGATCAAACCACAAAATTATCATCCTGACAACAATGATGATGCTGCTAAAAAAGTACGTAGCAAATTAATGTAGAGAAGAAAACTGTAAAGTAAAAAAAGAGTGGAATGAGGCTTCCTTCAATTAGCGACGAAGACATGTCTCTATACACAGTGCATGTTGCAATTTGTTCATACCACAACTTGTTTTGAATGGGATAAGCAGTGATATCAAATTTACATTATAATAAGTATATATAGATAGATGATACATGATGCCGTCGTTAATTACCGACACAGCACAGGTAAAAAAAGCATGCAATTAAACTGACGCCATTTATTGCTTATAATTAGCATGTTCTCAACACATTCCAAGAATTTACAAGCTGAAAAAAGTCATCTCTTCTCTGTGATATTTAAAAAAAATCCTTTCAAACGATGAAACGTTTCAATTAACAGGTATATACCTACTTAATACCTATCATTGTACTGCTCAGCTCTGTATGTCATGCATTATTATTTTTTATGGAATATTGATACTTGATCCCATACTCTACCTTATTTGCGTTTCAATATTTATGACATGCTTTGTAAACTTCACATATTCTTACTCTGCTCAAACAAGTAAAAATAAAACATGGATCTAATTGATTGATTGACACGACATTTTCAAGGCGGCACAAAACTCTTTATTTTTTTTGGGTGGTGCCTCAGTTGTTTCCTCCGTTTTCTTATGCTTCAAATATAAGTATACCATCCATAAACACAAATGTAATGTTACATGTTAAACATATGGAATGCAAAATCAATTATAATTGTATGCACATTTTTTCCCCCATACGTCCTTATAAATCAATCCGGTTGAGTATATAACTTTGTGCTTTATTTATTGTTATTACTGGCATAAGCATATATGTTAATCAAAATTAAAGTGGCGGACTAAAAAACCCATTNATTATGCAATTCCATTTTTGTTTCATACACCAACGCTCTTGACTACTCAATATAATTTGTATAGTGTGAGGGGAGACCGCATTTAAAAGAAAGCAGTAGTTTGTAGCCCAGTGGGCCCAGTGTAGAATTTTGGGTGTTTTCAATGGCCTCATCATCAATTTCCGGGTTAAAAAAGGATTTTGGAAAAAACAAGGTATATTTTTTTTCTTCTCTCATAATTTGGTTGAGTGCATCATGAGCAGCATCCAGTTTTAAGCTTTAAGCTTTATTTTGTGACTATGTACAATAATGAAGTATTGTTGTTGTTATAATAAGTTCTTGTCCATCAAATTGAGATGCCATTATTTTGACACGCCGACGCCGACGACATTGTATTTAAATTATAATGTTGCTGTTATATATTGGCTAGCTAAATGATGAGTAGTGGAGCGAGTGTTTATGTTGCCTTTGCTACTACATTTATTACCGCGGACGGGTTCGGGCGTAGTCTCTCTTCTTTTGCGAATAATAACAACAACAAAGACATAAGGCATTTTATAAATTTATGCTCATGTTTTGCGGCGGCTGTTTTTTTATTACTTTAGTTTATTTTCATTTCGATTTATGAGATTTGGCTGGTTAATTCAAACTGTATTTTTATTTCAATGTGCATTTTTACAAGGAATGTTACAAGGAATTGTGTATGTGTATATTTTTGAAGTACTAAGTGGGTGCACATTTTGGTGCGGCGTGACATGACGAAATTAAACAAGAAATGAACATTATAATATTTTTTTTATATATTTCGTCGTAGTCGGACAAATGCACTTTTGTTATAGTGGTTAGCCTATAAAAACGATTAAAAATATTTATGTTTGATGCACACACATCTCATTTTTTTTTTGCATAATAATGACATCCTTATAAAAATTTATTAAATTAGGAAAATGCTTTAAAAAATATATATTCTATTTTGATAGCTTCTCAAAACAAAACCAAAATAGATATTCTACTAAAAAAAAGGAAAAATATACACTTTTGTTTAAAGCTTCAACAAATTTCCGCAATCAGAGATCATTCTGTACATGGTCCACAACAACGTGTTTTTATTTAAGTGATATAAAATTTCTAATTGATAGTTTGATAGTTTTGCTTATTCCAAAAAACTACCTAATTTGCACCGTGCGTCATTAAGAAGCCTTCATCTGTTTAGCTTGATGGGGTTATAGTTTATTTTTTGGTTTAATTAGTTGGTCTATTTGGATAGTAAACTAATAGTATTCACGAAATGAGAACCTTTTTTTTATTGGAGCTGAATCGTTTCCAAGAATACAAAACACTCCAACAACAAAATGTTATAAAGAAATAAAAAAACAATCATAAAAAATATATATAATAATAACTCTTGGTAATTTTATGGTGCATATCAAAATGATGATTTTTTATTCATGTATATTAAGCGTATGACCCAATTTACTTTGATTTCTTGTGCTATATTCATGATTAGGATCCGTCAGAAAGTTAAATAATCAAAATTAGTTGATAGTTATTAATAATAATAATTTTTTTTGTAGACAAATTACTCTTTTTGGATCTGTGTACTCTGTAGCGTAGCAACAATTTTTTTTTTCGAAAAATAATTTACTGTTTTATTATCAACTTTTCATTTTTAAAAAACAAAGTGTGTTTGGTGTACGTGGTGTGGACTGTGGAGCAGCAGTAGTAAAAAACAATTCGTAATATTTATTATGTTGCTCATTATTGGCATACACAGCCAAAATAAATTATCCGCGTGCAATTTATTAGTTTGTTTGCTATGTGGTATTGTGTGTACTGTGTACTATGTACACTTTACTCAAAATGTTATGAATTTTATATTGCAGCACACAATACACACTCTTGTCTTGGTTGCGATTCTTGTGATGTTTTTTACAGATTATGATAATCATAAATTTACTATTATAAAAAAAATATGGTAGCAGGAGCAAAATCCCTTTGAATTAAGGAATCAAGGTTGAACAATAAAAAGTAAGAATGAATGAAATATATATATTTTATGTGTAGTACCGAACACACCTTTCTAAATTAGCTGCTGCAGGCAAGGCTACTAAAATATTGACTCACTGACTCCCTGTTGTACAATCTTTTGTAGAAAAAGATAAAGGAAAAATTAAAATAAAAGTGATCATAATAATAATATAAATAATAATAATAAAGCATTCTTATTCTCAAAGTTATTGAGGCATGAGTTCAAAAAAAAAGTAAACTAATAAAAAAAATTATCTATTGGACACTCAAGAGTTTGTGTGGTTGTTTGATTCAGAAATGAACACATAGCAATTAATGTATTACTAAAGCGCTGATAAAATACAAAGCGATATACAAATTCATTCTGGTGGGGAAAACAGTATGTAAGCAGTTTATACAACATTAGGAGTAGTAGTGTGGTCTCTAGTGCCTTGAAGGCGGAGTCGTTGCCCGTGAAATTATTTAATTTATTTTTATTTTATTTTTTTTAAAGAAAGAAAATACCTAACTAATTGTTTGAAAATGAACGCAATTTTTTAACGAGTGCATCGTCATAGTTGGCAATGCACAAAAATGTGCTATAATAATAATTGCAACAAAAGTGGTGGCGTAGAAGAAGAAGATGGTTCAGCCAACTCTCAACAAAGTATGTAATGTAGGTGTATAACAAGGGTTTTTGTGTACATATTTATTATATATAGTTTACACACAAGGCAATTAGGGATTTGATGAGCAATAACAAATTTTCGAGGAATTTGTCTCACGCTCTGTAAATTTTTTCTAATTATTTATTTTTTTTAAAGTACGTTTTTTTGCCATCATCATTCATAATACATCAACCTTTAGTGACGAAGTCAAAATTAGACATGTGAGCTTATGTAGTTTAGTGTGAGAGATACATATTTTTTATTATTAGTATTATCAATACTTTAAGTATTTATTATTATGATCCACCCGTGTTACATATTTATTTATCATGAGTATCAGTGTAACCAACCATGATAATAATAAGCAATCAACTAAATAATTAATTAAATTGATCATAAAAACATCACCGGTAAATTAGCAGCAGTTTTTATCTTTACAAAAGGGTTAAATGCTACTTTGTTGTACCGTTTTAAAAGATTATAAAAAACACAAAAACTGGAACAATTTTTTTCATTTTTTTTGAGCATTTTTGTTTTAATCTAAATTACGAGAAATATGTACACTTGGCCATTCATCTTTGAAAGTTGAATGATTTTTTTTAAAATTTCATATAATTTTTTAAATTTTTTGAATGAATTTAATTGAAAGGGTTGTACACAAAGTGTATATATTATTATGCATGGTATTATAATGAGATGAGAACTGTCGGGTCGGAATAATTTTAATATGAAAAAAAAATTAAGCACCATCTCTGTGGCCTATATATTTTTTTATTTCATATTTTGCGCGCATACTACAATAAATTATTATGACTTTCTGTGAAATTTATTTATTTATACATTACACACTCACATGATATTATTTTGTGTATTCTATCCTCAGATACATCTTCAGGTACTTTGGTGTTAAAGTGCACACATTTCATTACTTCTACAACAGCATATTATTATTATTTCGGAATCTTGTGATAAACAAAGTAAAGGCATTGCGCAAGAAGCACGTGCAGCCAACAAAACAAGAAGAAACCATTAAAAGAGTCAAGTAATGAGTACAAATACAAAAACTACTACACATATTATATTATATATTTAGCGTCTAGATTTACCACCTATTTAATAACAATTATGCAATATAAATGTTATTTGTACTTTAATCACAAAACCTTGAAAAAGTCCAATTATTTGCAAAACGTTCAAAAAAATAATCAAGTGTGTTCACATGCCATGTTAACAAGCTAAACTGCTACTATTAACTATTAAACTGATATATAGACTTTTTTTTATAGTTTACTTCATTATTACAAATGCGTGTTTAGTAATCTGATTGGTTATGTGAGATATATAATGACACATGTTGTTTGGCATTAAATTTTTTTTACACAAAAAATCATTTAACGAAACAAGAAATGAACAATTATGAGTGCTGCTCTGGAGTAACAAAACCTTGTATACCTTGTTATATAATTGCACTATAATGCACATAATTTACTACAACCCTGGCATCTAAAAATAAGTTTTTAAGGAAATAAAAATGAACTTTGTAAAATAAATTAAAAGAGTAAAATTTTAAAGCACGTCCGATAAACCAAAAATTATGAGAGAAGAGATCACACAGGTAGCTTAATTACGTAACATTTAACAATCGTGTACATGCCTCCGTTTTTCCTCTTTTGAAGAATCATAATTTCCTTCAATCTGGGAAATTTGCTCATAAAAAAACAAATACAATTTTTTTGGAGTGTTCACGTTTTCAATCACAAAATGTTTTATTTTAATTTTTTTTCTTCTTGTCTATTGAATGAGTTAACGTTATGGACTATGTGTACATTTAATTTACATTTAATTTGAGCCTGTGCGTGTGTCATCATACCCCAAACAAGGATTATTAAATTAATTTTCAAAGAAAAAAAAATATGTATCATAAAAAATAGTGTTGAATGACAGAGCCATTATGTTGTTGTCAGTGTAAAAACTTTTTATGTTGATCATAAGAAACTGTCTGGCTACCTACCTCATATATTTATGCAGTTTTAAGCGTTTTTTCTCATTTAAATTGATGATTTTTTAAAAATCCAGACAAAACTGTTTGGTTAAAAACCCAATTCAAGATTGGGAATTCCCTGATGAATCTGTCGGAAAACTTGGGTTTGAAAAATGAATGACAAAAATTTTACCAATCATTTTTTGTACTGTACTGTCGTCTTTATATGCATATTATTATGTGCCATTATCTTAAATATATTTCATTTAAGACATAAATTCAAGTTTAAATACACAATCTCAACTACTCCATCCATAAAAATAGTATCCAAATGGCCAAACACCCATGATATATTTTTTTACCTCACCAAAAATATTGAACAAGTTGAGATCAGCATGATTTTATTGATAATGCTGGCCATCCACATGTCTCATTGACAGTGAGAAGGACACACTCAAAATTGGAGTGGATGTGTGTGGCTACCTTGATTTAAAAAAATATATTATGTTCATAACATTGCACCAAAATAACTGCCGATCACTGCAAAGATGCATATCATCATCATCGTCATCATCAAATCCAACAAAACATACACACATGATTTGGTTCTAGAAATAGATACATTTTTCTCTGTTGCTCATGTGCCTACAAAAGTACAACATCTACTTATTTACAAAAGCTTACAAATCTTTTTGTTGGATTGGAGCATATAGTGAGAAGTTACAAAAGACATGACGATGATAATCATCAATAAATATGATATTTTGATGGCAATGAAAGTAATGGGATCTCTTTTTTTTATTTCTTATCAATTCTCCGCCCCATTTCCCATTTTCATGTTTGCTGTAAACTTGACAACCCAACAACAAAATTATTTTGTAATAAATTAATACGAAATAAATAAAAAATGAATTCTACAATTTTTTTTGTTATTTTTTTGTTTGAAGGTTTCAAGAAGAAGGACCACTACACAGGAGACTGGGATGTTAAAACAAATAACAATGTGGTATGTACCCATAACATTATCATTAGTTGATTCGCTATAAATATCATGTATGTTATGTATTGTAATTTGTAAAGTACTTCAATTTTTATTTTTGGGTGCTACATAGGTAGTAATATTTTTTTATACATAAAAGCATTTATTATTATTGCTTCTCATTTTTATACAAGTCAAAAATGCCCACACAAAAAAATAGTGTAATTACACTTGTGTCATATATTTTTTTCATAGCAAGTTATCTTGTCTATATCAAATTATTTGGCAATATAAAAGTACACTTACCGTTCTACTTGATATTTTTAGTGGCCATCACATGACTAGCATTTTGATCCATAATATATATATAGTAGTATACCTATATACATACCTATGTATATATCAATAACTATAGTGGATCTACATATATAACTACAAAAAATAATAATAGCTTTGTTAAAAGTATTTTAATCAAAATTAGGTATTTAATATTAGGCAACCATTTATCCCTTTAAGAAAATTCTGTCGTTTGTGCAACACAAACTTGATTACCATTGCGTTTTTTTGTATGAATTAAATACATAATGTCAGGTCATATGAGTGTGTGTAGTTTATGGTGAGCTGATTGAGATGTATACCACTATATATTATTGCTATAGTATTTATTGAAGTTTTTTTTACATGTCTTGTAAGAATTAATATCAATTTTGTAATCTGATTGTTTTTGTGTGATTTAAAGAAAGGAAAAAGTTTCATGATAGGATTTAGTGAGCATAGCAGAAAGAGAGAGAGAGAGAGAGAGATCTTTTGATTGTATCACAAACAAGCGTGGTTTCGTTTATTTGGTGCCAAATGATATCCTTGCTCAGGAGATAAATATCCCCCAAAAAAGCAACGTGCAAAATAAAAAAATTCCCCAATAACAACATCAACAACTATACAGAAAAATTTCTTTCTGAAAAATAAATGTTTGAATGAAAATGTGGAATTGAATTTTTTTTTCATCTCATCTCTCTCTCTCTTTAAAATATCTTGTTTTGCACCAACTTTTTGACATTGTGGTTCAATGCGTTTCGCTCTGGTTTACAAAGTCGCTTCAAACAAACTAATTTCAATTTTCCCTACTTAAAAATGTATATAATAAGCAGTTTACCGATTGTTTCAT
>JAITYZ010000212.1:0-10462 GCA_027744595.1 Paronellides praefectus | reverse complement strand
GATTTTGGAGGCGGGTGTTGTAATTAGAAAAATCTAAAACCAGTTATATTATTGCTCTTTTTTTCGCTGCAAACGTTTTTTTTCTTGTTTGTGCAGATTGTCCATTCATATTTTTTATCTCTCCGGATTCCGGATGTTTTAGATTTTTTTTGAGTGAACGCTCTCACAAATTATTCTACTGTATTTGCTGATTACTACTTCCTTTCTCTCATCAACTCATCAGCTTTTCTTTTGTTACATAACTTGTGCATGTGCAGGTACACTCGTATTTATAGCTAGAAACTGTTGATGATGATGATTATTTCTGCAGCCACGCCATTAGTGTTTTAATATTTTTTTTTTATTTTTAGCTTTTTACGCTTCGCCCGTTTCCATCAAGTTTGTTTTTTAATGATAGGACCTTCACCTTTACCGCAACCAACAACAATCATAATAACAACAATAACAATAAGGGGCAAAGGTACTACTACATTTTTATATCATTATTCAATCTTGTCAAAATCATTCTTTGTGAAAAGAAATTTTTGAAGAAACTGATATAAAAAAGTTTTCGGGATTTTTTTACGCAAAATAAATAACAATACAAAGTGCTTTTACACTGCTCTTTGCCTTCATCATCAACAACATCATGACCATCGGGGTTTTGATAAGCACGTTAATGGCTTTGATGTCGATATGCATACAAAACACAAAAGTTATTTCCTGCGGGCCAAGTGTGAGATTTTTAAAACTTTTTTTTGCACTGATTTTCATAGTTGAACGTATTTAGGTATGTATACTGTCAACAAAATCATCACGATCACCATCATCATCACAACAATACAGCATTGTAACACCTTTGGTCTTTCACTGGAGCTTTTAGAATAGGTATAGTTTATTACCAATGTATAATATGCGTATATATTCCTCTTCACGGATCTTATACGGGGTAAAAAAATCAAGTTTTTTTCATTTTTTTCACCCCCATTCGCCATATTATTCCTCCACTTAATGCACCATCTTGATAACATGAACACGCTTCAACCAAACACTACACAAACCAATAATTACAAGGAAAAGTATTAGCCGCATCAGCAGCAGCAAACCTTCTGCGTCCCTCTCTCTCTCTCTGCTGCTTGTAGTTTTGCACGAGCTGTTCGTAATAATCTCCAAATTTTATTGCCAATTTGTCAGATGCCATGCAGTAAAGTTTACGACGAGTGTTTCAAACTGCAGCCATTCTTACTACACTTTTTTAAAAGCAAATCTCACGATTTTTGGCAAGCCAAGCAAAAAAGTAGCAGACAAACACGGGCAAAACCATGTACCTACTATTTTACATATATTGTTTGCATGTGTGTGTGTCTGTGTAGTGTAGGGCAGACAGATAAATATAATTTTTATTGGCATTAAAATTTTAAATCGGGAGAAATGGTTTTGTATTTGTACAGCCTATTTTTTAAACCCTTTTCCTTGATCATTCGAATTTACACTCACGACAAAGAATAACTTTCCTTATTTTATTATTATCGCCACAGTGGATTTTACATAGGCACTCTTGTACTCCTCGGCTAATAGGTATTAAGTTTTAACAGCGGGGATACCATGAAAATGACAAAAAAAAAGAAACGTGTACCCCTTTACAAATAGCTTGCAAAGCGACGAAACACGATACCACGAAGAAGATCAGTTTTTTAGTTTAGGATTTCAAAAAAGAATGTCTGGCCTGTTAATAATATTATGGTTGTGTTGTTGTTATGAGGGTGAAAGAAACGATTGGGATTGAAATTTAAACCTTTCGTTTAGAGTTATGGCACGAAAAGGAGAAAAGAATAAAAACGGGGAATGATAATAAAAAAAGGATAATATATAAAATGCGTATTGACAGACGAAGCAAAAACCTCATTCTTTTCATGATGATGATGATGAAAAGAGTTCATCTGAGATGTATACTCATTCGAGAGACGTGTCAAGTTTCATTTTTGTACTTTTGATGAGACTACAGACCCCGGATTTTTTTTCGGATTGATTAATAAAAGATTTTCCTTAAAAAGAATAGTTTAGCATTTTTTAAGCAGAAAGAGAGGCTTGATGAAATCCAATAAGAGCTCTAATCAAAGACGAGGGCAAATAATACAATTGATTGCTATCACACAGAGAGTTAATTACAGTGTGCATGATGCAGGTATGGATTACTGGTGTGTAATTCGCCGTTTATACGCTTGTAATTAGTACAAGTACTCATTTAAAAGCATAGTATACATGCGTTGATTAGACCTTGTTCCGGATATGGATATTCGTGCATTTCCTTTTGCAGAAAAGAAGCTGTGAAGTGTATGGCTGTGCCAAGAAAATTTCATTCAATCATCTATGCTAGGTTTTACAATGTCTTCGTTTTAAAATCTAAGCCATTGGTATAAAAATGTATAAATGTGCAGGGAAATAATATATAAATATATGTTACATACCTACACAGGTATCTACCATTGGCTATTGACTATATACAGCACATTGAAAATGCACACTCTCTTTCTAGACATTCATCATCACCCCGCAACTGAACAACGCCGAAAAGGTAAAAGGATGAACCTGAATCGAAGTTTTAAAAAATGCGTGTGTTTAGCTACATAAAAAACTGTGCATTACTGAAACACTCTTTTTATTCAAGACAGACATAGACGGGATATTACACAAAACGAAAGAAATATTCAATCGTAAAGGACGAGGGATTAACTTTGTACAAAATACATAATAATATTGAAAATCGTTTGAGAAGAAGAGATATTATCATCGATATTCTCAAACTAAATATATTATTGTAAAATCCCAAAGCCGCCAAAAAAATAAAATGCAGGTTTGTTATTTGTCCCACTTGTAAGATATCGATAAACTGAGCTGCAATATGCGTGCTAGTGATAACGTTATAAGGTAACTATGTAACGTGCACTTTCTTCGTGAAAATTACAATACTTCAATCATGAAATGAAACACAATTTTGTAAACGTCAAAGATCAATCAGTCAGCAAGTAATTTCGAGTATCACGATACATTAAAAAAGAACAAAAAAGAGTCTTTACCACGCAGCACCCCATCGACTTTAACTTATAGGTTATTATTATGGTTTTGGTATTGGACGGTGATGATGATATCATCTCATGATATGATACGGATAAGTTACCTACATACAACCCACAACCAACATTTTTCTGCTTTGATTTGAATTTCAATCGTGTCTTTCCAATAATAAGCCATTCGACAAATCGTGGTCACTCACCAAAACTGTCTGAATGTTCAACGTCCGCTTTTCCATTTGCATTTCCCATTTTCTTTCTCGCTCCGTTGCTTTCATTGCATTTCCGATTTGTTTGGCATGATAATAAACTTTTTTTTGTGTGTGCTGACGGCTGACCAATAGGTCACTCACGCATATATATTTTTTTCAAACGTACTAAAATAAGCTTGTCAATTATTACCAAAGGACACTACTTATCATATTCCTATTTACGATAATAAGCAACATTTTTTTTTACTTTTAAAATTTGAATAAGATAATTTACTTGTAATTTTGAAGTGCATTTATTACTTTTCATACAACATGTGCATATACTCTCACAGTACAGTACACAGTGTACCAAAAACTTACATAAAAACAAGTTCTTGAGTTTTATAAGCCATTAAGCATGTTGAAGGATACATTATCCAAATACTCTATACATACATTATAAGCAGGTAATCAAATTAAGCACAAGCAAAAGCGATTATATGGAGCGTTTAACAACGCATTAAATAATTAGCACATAGTAAACAAAAAGAGCAAACAGTTAAAAAGCGTTTCTAATGCTTGCTTCCTAACAACTTGAATTGTACAATAAAAAATAATGAATGCTGCTTATAAATTGCGAGCTAAAAAGTGCACACACACACATAATAATGTATACACATAACAACAAATCACTTCTTACTTTAAAAAAAAAATAAAGAATCTTACTTGTCTCTGTTGTCTCTCTTTTACACTGGGATCCTTCCTTACAAGCAACCTTTTTTCTCAATAAAAACCGTTTTCAAACTTTAAAAACCAAAACTTGTAAGACACATGAGCATCGATATATAGCAGTTCCGTTCTGTATTTTACCACGCATATAGGCAACCATACACACACTTTTTTTTCGAAAACTATTAGCAATAATTTATTTGATACAAAGTGCTCCTTAAAAGGTCACCAACATTTCATGGTTTGTTTTCTGTGCACACAACATGCATATACAATTATCTATCTACGAATATATATATATTATATAGGTAGTATAGCTATATATATATGTATATTATCTCTCGAAACTAAACAGGTGGAAAAAAGGGTTAAAACACAAGACAGCAGTTCATTGCAAGTTCATGGTATTATTAGCCTCCTTCAGTCAAATTGCGTTGAGTTTGATTGATTTATTGAATTTTAAGTGATGGCCCAATGCAGTGCACCCACAAATACAGGAATAAAAAAATTCAATCTCCTTTTTAAAAAAAAATAGTAAAAAGAGCCTTCACATTGACAATCGACAATGGTGGTTGTTGGTAGAGAAACAGGTAGCTGGTTTACAGAGTTGATGTGATAAATAAGCTACTACACAACAACAAAAGTCTGCGTGTCTCCTTAAAATCCTTTTTACTTCTTTTTCTATAAAACTTTCTTGTCCGATATGCAATATTTTGCATGAAAAACGGGTTAATATACGATCGTCATTATCATCCTCACACATTGCACAGCACACGGCACACACACATTTTATATTTTTTATATACTTTTTTTTATACAGACACGCTGCTGCCGGCTCATCTCTCACAAGTTCACAAGTCACAAGACAATATTATTATTGTAATTTTTTTCAAAGAAAGCTTGTTGCAGTGGCACCACAAGAAAATCCAGCCTGTTAAAATGTTTGGTTTGGGTTTTTTATTCTTTTTTCAATTTTCTTTTCAAAGAATAATAACTTTTTTCGACAAATATTTGCATTTTTTTATGACGAAGAATTTTTTTAGAGTTTTTAAGGTATAATTTTTCCTTCAATCTTACAGACACAGTTTCTTGAATGAAACACACAAACATAAAAATTTGTCTAGGTCATCCTCTAAAAACCTCCCAAGTCACACAAACACGCATTAAGAGATTTGCATGGTGTATATAAATGTATGTGTGTGATAAGATCACAGTAAATCCTTAAAAGGTAAGGGGTTCAATAAAACGAAATGAAGTAGGTATAGGTGTATGTATACATATAAAAAAGTGCATTGGTAATAATAATAAGAAGAAACAAATACTAAAAAAAATTCAACAAACAAGTCTCAGGTCAAACCCAAGCCTATATACATACATACATACACAAACGTAAGAAGAAATAAAAAATCTTTATTGCAGATCAGATCAGTATTTTTTTATATATGTAAAAGGCGAGCACTTTGTTGAATCTTAATAATATAGAGTGTGTAAGTAAACTGAGGTATCTTGCAATCTAATCCGATCCAATCAACCATTTCCATCAAAAGTCAACTAGAGAAGGCGAGTACATGGCAATCATTTGCATCGATTATCGCTTAAATGGCTACAAAACACGAAAAATTCCTTTCCCCTTATAAATTCCTGCTTGTCACATATATCTTTTTAGAATGGGAAAGCGGAAAAAAAGGTCACTTGGTTGTTGGCCATGTCTCACGGAATTTCATCATCATCTCAACAACAGCAAACGACCTATCTGGTTCACAGGGTTAATGTCAAATTTTGTCACAATGCAATATGCAACGTCCAAATGTGCTATTTTTCTCACTAAAACAGTGTAACATTGTAATGTGCTATAAGCAGCAGAGAAATTCCTCTGTCATGTCATCAGAATCACGAAAAAACAATGAAAGTAATTTTTTTGGAATTTTTTTCTTCTTAAATCCGAGTTATTATTATGATTACTATTATGGTGCTACCACGTTTTGCACACACCACACATGATTGTCATTGTCTTGAAGAAAAATGGAAATTGTTTTCACTAATTTTGCCTAATCTCTCTTTCCTTAACGCATATCTCACGACTTTGTTGTCTTTTGGGTTTTGTCACCATTTTTTTCCACGAGTAATATTTATTTTGTCACTTCACTGGGCTACTTGAGTCACGACGCTTTATAAACACTTTTGATCAAAAGACCAGAGAAAAGAAGGTGGTGGGTGTTGGGTGGTAATTATTACAACTTTTTAGTCAGGCGCTCGTGTCAGATTTCTTGAATGAAATCTTAAGAACGCTTTTTCTCCTTCATAACATGTTTACATTACACATTTCAAACATTTGTCATATTTTTTTTTGTTTTTTTTCTTCAGCAAAACCATCCAATTCACAGTGAAAAGCTCGGAATTGGAGTTTAGCTGAAAGTTGAATGAAAACACAAAATTAATACACACTCCTCCTGCAACTGTGCAAAGTAGGTCGTATTAATTAAAAAAAACTTGAATTAAAAATGGTACTCTAAAGAAACTGATCAACGTGCATTTTCCGTCACTTTTCACAAAAATAAAAGAAGATTGCAATAAAAAAAATTGGTTTTTTTGTACAAGTAACACAGTCACAAAATCAGAAATAAGCCAAACTATAGTCAAAATTAATACACACTCCTCCTGCAACTGTGCAAAGTAGGTCGTATTAATTAAAAAAAAACTTGAATTAAAAATGGTTCTCTAAAGAAACTGATCAACGTGCATTTTCCGTCACTTTTCACAAAAATAAAAGAAGATTGCAATAAAAAAATTGCTTTTTTTGTACAAGTAACACAGTCACAAAATCAGAAAAAAAGCCAAACTATAGTTTTCTTGGCTTAAATCCTTTGTTGCATGTTGAATTCCTGCATTGCATGCATGCAATGCAGTTGACTGAAAAACAACAACAAACAATCAAAGTGGTACACAGAGCAACACACACAGAGACTCATACTCAGACTACAGACCGACATGAAGGTAGATACTGACAGTAGGGTTGCCAGTCATCAACTGACTCGATTGGCATCCCACAAAAGCACTCTACAACACAAATTCTCAATCTACCTTTGCGTTTTCTTGAATTGTTGCCGTTTGTAGTCGTATAATATACGCTTGTTACATAGGTATACTCACTCATACCTACAATCTAATACCTACAGACACACAGTAACTCTTTATGTCTACTTATTATTATTGTGCTTCTTGCCACCATCAAAGGTATGATATAGTTTTTTAATGCTGCTTATATACATATCTGAGCTGATATGGAGAGTTGACTAGTAGTCGGGTTTATTGTTGTAGTTAGTTATGTACATATATAGCTTTGCTATTGTTTATAGTGGGCTTGCTCATTGCATTGTTCAAAATCAAGAATTTGAATGTAGGGAAATGGTTGTGCTCTGTCTTCCTTCATTGTTGATCAAGGTGCACATTGCTTCCCTCTATATTAAGTTTAGATAATTATTTTATTTGAATACTTTGTCGAATTAAAGACGTATTTAAAATTCAAATGTAATCAAATAAAACCACTAAAAGGGTATTTTTTATATACCACATTGCACTCTTCATTATCAGTTTATCATATTTATATACCTACCTACATAAGCTTATTAATTGTTTTAGTCCAAAGAAATATGGTGGGAGCAATTAAATGCCATTACCTGGTCAGGTATGATTTATGGTGGATTGTTTTTAGCTCCTCTATATTAAGTTTGGATAATTATGTTTTTTTTTGAATACTTTGTCGAATTAAAAACGTATTTAAAATTCAAATGTAATCAAATAAAACAACTAAAAGGGTATTTTTTATATACCACATTGCACTCTTAATTATCAGTTTATTATCATATTATATACCTACCTACATAAGCGTATTAATTGTTTCTCTCCAAAGAAATATAGTGGGAGCAATTAAATGCCATTACCTGGTCAGGTATGATTTATGGTGGATTGTTTTTAGCCATCATCAACACAACAACAACAACCACGACCATATATTCCTTTTGTCATTCCTCATCCATAAAAAAAGATTCCTTTATTCAAATTTAGCTACTTTCAATGTAGCAATAAGTCTTAATTTGCAATTGTTACTACCTTTTTTACTTGTCTTTTTTTTGTAAATCGAATATCGAATCTGTGATGCGGCTTGATGATCTCATCGTTATTATTATAGAATTCCGACTTATTCAAAGAACTATTTTTTCTTGTTTGGTTTTGTTGTTGGTCTCTGGACAATAACCAATAATAGTATTATGACTCAAGGTCATCTTTATAAATGAGGCGTTATAATTTACTCACAATATCTTTCACGATATTTCTTGACACTTGCACAAACACGAAAGATTTTCGTACTCTATGCTGCACAGCAGATCCAATAGAAAAATTGATAAATAGTTCAAAGTCAAGTTTGTGATATTTTTTTACGCAATTCAAATCCCATTCTTTACTTTACAACCTTTTACAAGGTAATCGTAAAAGCTTATGTTATCCTCCGCATTATCTCTATGTTGACTTGCTTGAGTGTCATAATAATTTATATCGTGCCAAACAATCTCCAGACAATAACATCTCCCTCTCTCGTTTTAAACTTGTTGATTTTTGTCAAGTTTCAAAAATCATTTTTGAAAAAAAACAAACATTTTACATAAAAAATTGACTTCTTCCACAACAACATTTCATTTGACCACTTGTTCTGGACTGCGACCACACTAAAATTATTGCCAACAAGTAATAATCCAATCAGGAATGCAATATATGTATTTTTGGTATATAAAAAATTGCGTGGATGTATTGTATATAGAGAAGTAAAATATAAGTAGATGTAAAAGCTCTTGCTATACAATATAATTACGTATAGTCTACCTTGTTATTCCTTGTACCGCTGTCGTCATCATCATCATAATCTTCTGCGTCTGTGGCCAATAAATCCCAAAAGAGCAATGAGCAAGCTCATCTCATCAACAATAACTCATCATTTCCATATATATCAGTTACCTAAAAAAAATTGACAACTGCCAAGTCAAGCTTCAAAACTGTCTATTCTCCAGAGAATAGAGCATTAGTAGTTTGCTTGTTAGTTTTACATGTTTTTGAGGAGTGGACAAAGAAGGTATTCAAGATTGGCTAGGAAGATGGATAATGTGGCTATATAGTTGGTTGAGTAAACATGAAAAGGAAAATTTCGAATTTGTAATTTTTCTTTTGTGATTATTGTAGTCACATGGATCATTGAAAAACCAACTCATTTTTATTATTATTATTAGCGATCAGTGTGGAATTTGTTGAGCTGTTTTTTTCTTCTTCTTCTTTAGAGTTTTTTGGTGCTATATGCACTTGTGTAAATCTATATGGCGAATTCTTGCATAGAAAAAAAATGATGAAGAAAATGAAACAAGGCTGAATAAATGAATGATCAAGGCAAAAACTCAAATTTTATTGAAGGCAACAAGCAAAAAGGCGCAATATGAAATTGTTTGGTGATGTGATGACGATATTGATAATCAAGCGGCAGCATGGAAAAAAGCAATACCATAAAATATGCTTTACTGTTATTGGTTATTGGGCCTACATATATTCATACGTTACTTGTTTTCCACTTGATTCACATTGAAATTAGTGCCTTTAGTCATTAACTTTTTTTATATTATACTGACTTTTTAAATTAAAATCAACAAATGTTGATTTTGATTCCGAATGAATGACTCGTTGAGTTGTATTACAGCATGCACGGGATTTTATTTGTTATCAGTTATCATATAAGTTCACATAATTTTACTTAGCAATTTATCTAGCTGTACGGAGCTTCGTGATCCTGAATCTATTGTGACTGTAAATGTTCTGGAGTATTAATATATTTTTAAAGTCGTTTATTTTGCTCTGTTCATTTATTACAACAAATAATCAAAATTAAGATTTTAATTGGCACCAACAAAATAACAACAACCCAGACTTGAAAATAGACACGTTGAAAATTAAATTGCTAAAATTAAAAAAAAAATGTTTCGCAGCAAATTACAAAAAGTGTCGGAATTTAAAAGATGATTTAGTTATTATTTTAATGTCATATCTCTTCTCGTAAGGTTTTTCTTCAAAAAAAGCGGTTCCAATGGTATACGAAATAGACAGATGAAGATGACGAAGACACTTTGATTTTTTTTCTTAAGAAAAATAAAAGTTGTGCGAACACTGATTCTTGTTGTGGGGCTTGTTTGTCATATTTAAGAATGATAAATGTAATACCTATTGTGCAAAGTAGCCAATCCAATCCAGTAGTCATTAAGTCTATTAGCAAAACTGGAATAGAAACAAACAAAAAAATCACATCATCTCTACTAAAAATGGCGGCATGTGAACACATTGTCATTAGCTAGGTATTGAACGCTCAAGGTCGTCGTCACTTTGTTGTATTGCTTGTGTTTGTTGAGTTCATTCAATCGATTGACGACTTTGTAATGCCATGAACAATACATGTATTTC
>JAITYZ010000210.1:0-11183 GCA_027744595.1 Paronellides praefectus | reverse complement strand
TTTGTCTTCTTTTATTTGTTTCGTTTTTATAGAATGGAAACATCCCTTTCACAAAGTTTGAATTCGTGCTTGCATGGTTGTTTCGGGAAGTGTCCGCTCCATTCCTGTTCATCCATTCACTCCTGTTCCCAAGCATCCGATGGCGACAAGGCTGCTATAGACTTCAGTGGGGAGGAAGAGTTGAAGAAATTGCTCCAAAAGTTAAATTGTAAAAGAATTAGTTGTGTAAGCTATAAATTGAGAATGTAATTTTTGCTATATACTTAAAAATGTATCTGGGGTTCGAGTCAATTGGCAGTATCCAAATTTTTAGTTACAAAAACGCTTTCAAAATTTTCGTTTTACATTTACAAAATATTATTCTTCCGATTGATAATCAAATCAAATTGGTAAAGTAACAAGGAGAATGTACGTATGCATGACCATAATGCTGTTCACTACTCTCGAGAGGCATTCTGCTACCTTAAAAAGGCTGTTTAATGTGAGAAAATAAAATATACTCATATTGTCTACAAACACATTTTGTCCATTTAGAAAAGGGACAACGTAATATTTGAATCAGTCGGTGAATAAGTCGATTACTAGATGCTGATAAGAGTATATATATAAAGATATAAATTTATGATTATTATTGTACATGTATGCTAATAAGCTATATATTTACACTGTTTATGGTAGCGGATGAAACACGGTCAATTCAGATGATTATAACTCTGTGAACATTTTTATAATGACTGTACTAACTTAAGTACTTGAGTGCATACAAAAAAGCAACATCATCGTAAGGTAAAGCGACCTCAAGCAGGTTTCTATTTGGTGATGACTCAGTTCATTTTTTAATTAGGAGACGACTTGTAAAGATATTGTAAACACATTTATAAATAGAAGTCAGATAAATAATAGTGTGAAAATCTAATGACATAAAATACTGTAACTTTAAAATGTGATTGGCTTGACGGATGAACGCATCTCCGCTTCACACTGCATAACAATATACTATAGAGCTATGAAAGTTTTCTACGAAGCAAGAAAGTTAATGTAGGTTGAATAATCAAAAAATACTATTGTCGTGTCGTCTTGTTTCGCCACACAGTGAGAAATTTCAAATTCATAATGGCTCATAAATATTGGTGGTGGTAGTTCTCTGGACCATGAAAAGACTTGGATTTTCTAGTTTTATTAGAATATAATAGGACTGGAAAAGAGTTTGAATTATTTTGAACTAACAACACGCGAACAATATTTGTGGGAGAAATTTTCAAGTAGATATATGATTGCTCGATTAGTATTTGCCGATTTTGTGCAACACGAATATGCAAGAAGAATCTGGTAGAAACTTTTACAATTCTCAGCACAATATATGCAGTTTCCAGAAGGAGTTTTTTAAACAAAATTTTATTTACTCGAAAGCTCGATTATAGTTGTAATATTGATAGTAGCAAATATATTTATTTGTATAAGTTTGCATTTATTTATGTAAGTGTAGGAGCTAATTTATTTACGTACTTTACTTTGTGTTGCATGATTAAATTAAATTTGAAAAAAGAGTGAGCATGAAGTTTATATGTTGCTTGAGTTTGAAATTGGATTCTGAAGTGGTAAGGTGAAAGTGACCTCTGATAAATATATATTGTACTCGCTAAAATCATGCTAACAGAGAAAATAACCTAATGAATTTATAAAAGTACATAAATTATAATTTAGTTTAGTTTAACATAATAAGATTATATGGTGGTTAAAAAGCAAGCAAAAATTTGTATATTAACTTACGATATATTTTGTACTGCAAATCAGTATACAGAAACCAAAATAATGCGGTCGTAGGGGACGCTTCGTAGAGATGTTCAGTGTTCTAAGAATTAGTTTGAAAACATTTATATTTCATGAATGAAGCCTTCCACAACAAATTTTGTTTGAGGGGTAAACTTAGGCGAATTTCCGCTGAAACAAGAGTCGTTTGATTTCATTAGTACTGTTATTAGTTATCGTTTTAATTATCATTATTACTACGATGCATACATATGATAAACGTCCAATGTCCACAAATCTTCCTACAACATATTTTTACATGATCTCATATTTTTGTTACACTCAAATATTTTATTGATTATGTTGTGTAGATCATCAGTCAGGCATTACATTATATTGTTGTTATTGACAAATAATGATATTATTACAGTTATAATTGTTATTATTATTATTATAATTATAATTATAAATCAAAAATTTATTACACGTAGATCGTTTTGGTATTCAATTACTAGCTTTAAAGAATTGATTGATATTAACTTCCATTAAAATGTATGACCTTTTTAATTTGGGAACTGTTTGATTGAATTGAACTATTTCTAAATTTGACTCCAAATACCTTAACAAGTAAAAAAAAACTTGGATCAAGTCTTAATAATATCTATGTATATTTAGCCCAAAACGTTAAGTAAACGTTCCATCATCAATTACTTCCTTCAGAGCCAATCCATTTCACCATCCTCCGTTTTCAGATATATGTATACTTAAGTGCGCACCTTACTTATTCTTCAAACCTTGATGCTGAATATATATGTAACTTTTGTCGAGTCTGCCGCAAATTTTGTAATTTTTCAGTAATAAATATCATTCCTTTATGCCTTTCACGCATTGATATATGACATGTATTTTACTTTCTCCGTTTGCTTAAAAATCATTTCGATAGCATATATTATTTTCACCCCAAATGGATCATAAAGAAGAATTGTTAACTTTGAATGTGGTAAAAGTAATATTTCTGAAATATAAAAAGAGGGCAGCATATATATAGTGGACCTTTCTTGGATCAAAACATCAAGCATAAAATAGTGTAAAGTCAAACCAACTGACAAGGTTTTGATAATTTCAGAAAAGTACGAAAGCATACTGATTTTTAAAAATGCTCAAAGACTGCAAAACATAATCCAGCTCACTATCAAGTGCCTCTGATAAAGGACTTTTTTATCGAAATAAATGGCTATTGAGTTCGCCATCCGTCTTCCCTACTCTCCAGCTCACACCATTCAGCCAATTTCACCACCACACGAGTTCGAAAATCACATAAAATGGTCCCGGGGTTATAGGGACGTAAAATTTTCATTTCATTATAACATGATATAAGATTATAATTACATGATTACGATTACTAAAGGGTGTACAAATGAAAGGATGAAAAATTTGCATATTATTTATAGACAAAGTGAAAAGATTTATTAACCAACTTTTAATATATTTAGATTCTACAGATTAAGTAGTACAGAAAAAATAGTGGTTAAGATTTAGACACCCCTTAATATCCTAATAATCGAAGCTTTTGAAAAGCACTATCCGTGACAGCTTTTCATGACTTTTTAGCAACTTTCTTGCTGATTTTTTCCAAACTGTTGTACATCCACCAACTCCTTTTGGTGGTTTCTATCAATTGGAGTATTCTGCTTTTGAATAAGGCCCAAAACATCTTAATTCTTCTTGCTTAGGGGACCTATGTAGAATTTTGTCCAAAATCGGTCCTATTCTTTACCGAAACAGAGTAACTTTTGACACATAGTGTGCACTCGCCATGTCGGCCAAAAGACAACTTCTTTTCGTTTGTGATGCTTATCAAAAGTAGGTAAAATTCTAGCCTTGTTATACTTCTTCAGGTACACGTCTTTATTAACGGCACCCTCACAAACATACTACAAATTTACGAAGTTGTTTTTGATACACCAACCGACATCCAGTTTTTGCAAGGTTCTCCTGGTCTTTAACGTACTTCAGGGCACTTTATTTTACGTAAGCTTTAATGCCCAACTTCTTATGTTTAATGTACTCTATAGTCGTTGGTTTTAGTCCAAGGTTTATAGCAGCTACACTGACCGACGTAGGCCGGTCCTTCTGGAAAAGGGTTGCAATTTTCTTATTTATACTTGTGGTCGCTACAGTAGGTAGGCAACCGCCACATTTATGATATTCTGTCCTAATAGTAGCTAAATACCATAGAATCATTTTATATAAACTACCACTATGTGTTCCTTCGGATTCGAAATGTTTGACGGTTTGACCTTTGGCTTTCCGACGACATTTTCAGAGTGTGAAATAACGCGCTTGTACAACGCCTCTTCATGAATTTTTCCCGAGGTGAAATAAAAATATTTTCCAAAGAAAAAAACGCAACAATATCATTTCGAATGTGCATAATCTTAATCCGGTCACCATTTTTTATAATCTTAGTTTTTTCCTTATATTTTCTGATATGCAAATTTTTCATCCTTTCATTTGTACACCCTTTATACATCCTTAGTATTTCTGTATATTTTCTTATTTCTTTTTTCTTTTTCCCTCACCACCACTACCACACCATATTCACGAAACATACCTATAATGCATATTATTATAGAGTTTATACTTGAGGGAATAATTCTCAAGAAGGGAAGAAGAAAAAAATCCCAAAAGCAGTCGTTGCGTTTTGCGTTGTTGTCGCCTATTCTAGTTTATTCTTTTATTCTCGAAAAGTTACTAAACACAAATGCTAGTTGTGGAGTTAGCATTTTTACTACGTCACTGTTCTCCTGCCGCTGCCGCTCAATAAAAAGCAACGTTAAACTCACCTTCCACCTCACCTTTTATTGTTGCGTAACCTTCACAAGGCTGCTGCTGGTTGAAAAACTCACTCTCGCACTTATTACGTTGTTGGCACTACTATGGCTCTTGTTGACTGTATTTTTGTGTGATTCAAAGAGAGAGAGCTCATGATGATCATATATAAGACTGGTTTGTGAATTGTGTTGTTGGGGCTGTGTAGGTAGATATGTATACAAATAGGTAAGTTTACTGGAGCAAGTTCCATTGGCATCACTCTCAGTCGGTTATATACAGAAGCAGAAAAAAATACATTCAAAAACACACATTGCCATCCATCGCTATTGCTTGTTCTACTGGATAGATTATATGAATGTCACGGTAGACTAAACGGATTAGTTCACACGTTCATTGTGACGTACGCAGCTGAAGTGAATACGAGAATGAGAGAGAGAGAAAAAAAATAAGAGTGAGTGGAAGTCGTAAAGCAGGGTATATACGCTGGAAGCGGATCACTATGAACTATTTTATTATTCCCTTTTTCCACTTTTTTCTCTCTTCTCTCACCACTGACATCATCTACTTTTCTTTTCCTTTTTCTCCAGTGGACCCATTTTATACTTTTGCTGATAAAATATCCTAATCGTAATGAATAGCATGAGAGGAAAGAGATGAAAAAAGTAAAAGTCAGCCGGGATTGCAGAAAGGAAAAAAAGTGGAGTAAAAAAAATATGTATAAAAAATAACATGCCTAATATATTTCAGTGGATTATTTATAAGGTTTGCAGTGACAATATTATATTAATCCTTTCCCCCGCTATATACTCATGAAAGATTTTTTTACTATTATTTGTATCTGTAGATTGCTTTTGTATGTTTTTACAGTGATTTTACGCTCGTCACCCTAATTTTCAAAGGAAACAAATGTATATACAATCCAAGAATTGGAGGATTGTAGCTTTGCAAATCGTATTACTTATGTATATTGATATCCAGTGTCGTTATCGTTAATTCTTTTTGTATGTAAAAAGGTGTCTGTCGTTTTGTACTGTAGACCCTCTCTCTCTACTCTCTGGTATGAAAAACACAGGGCAAAATAAGTGCGTAGTATGAAATGAATGGCGGAGCTATAATAAAAAGGGACAAATGTACAATATATGCATATTATGCATGAAACATATGTATGTTTGTAGAAATGGATTTTTTTTTTGTGTATGTACGTACGTAATAAAACTAGACTGACGCTTGACGAAGCACACGTCTCACTTGATTTTTTTTCAGAGAGGAAGAAAGGGAGTGACGAGTGAACAAGGAGAGAGGGAAGTGATATTATATTTTATAGTTTGCCATAACCATTTTAGGAAAAGATGGTAATCATCAAAAGAGCTTGAGAGTTGACTGCTGTTGTTTCTCCTTCTGTTCTTTATGTGTCTTGTGAGCTGCCTCTGTGTGTGAGAGCTTCTCTCTCTTTTTTTACATGACTGCTTTACTAATCCAAAAAATTTGTTTACATTATCACATTATCCAACAGCGTTATACTCGGCACACGCTGCGATGATGTTACTTGACATAAAAACATATATTTTTTTACTTATTTATGTATACCCTTGCTAATCTGAACTGAAACATAAGCCAAAAAAAAGAAGAGTTGTGAGACAAATTGAGAGTGAATGTTTGTTGTGCAAGAGAGAAAGATGCGGAGAGAGAGAGAGTCACCTTTTTTATTTAATAAAAAATGATGATTGAATCATGATAATGTATTTATAAGAGGTATACACACTTGTGTGTTTTCTCAGTAGTTTTGTGTGGCACTGTTTTCCTAAAGCGCTAGCGCTTAGCGAAAATAATACATCATGTATATGCTGAAGACAGCAACACCCATTAAATTTTCACTGGTTAATCGACTTATAATTGAAATGAACACGGGTAATGGAATTTTAATTAATTTGACCTAGGGAAAATGAGAAAGTTGTTGGATGGGTGATGTTTTCAGGTTTTTGTATATCTACACATGTACATACGTAAGTACGTTCGTTCACAGAGAAAGAGGGAAGCGACGTGTGTCTCTAAAGCGCGTTTACTTCACACAAACTAAAAAGATCTCTCCAAGTTATGATGCATAGGTATACATACATGATCTTCTATGAATGGCTATAGATTTACGTATGTATCTACTTTTAGTTTATGATACGCTTATATATAATAATACATAATATCATGAATGTATAGAGAAATGAATAATGTTTCGAGGAAAAAGGGGATCGCGGAGATAAGGAGAAAGAAAGGAGAAGTAAAGTAGTGAGCAAACATGAAGCGCAAAAGAGGAAAAGCAGTAAGCAAGCAAGACATTCATGTTGCATGTAGCACCAGCGCCACACTTTCGTCTTCTCCTTCTTTTTTTCGTGTGTGTGTACTCCTGTTAGGAATGCAAATGGATTCTCTGGTATGCCTTTCCTTCTTCTTGGAACTTCAAATTGCTTTACCACAGTGTATATAATATATAAGTTTGGTATAATATGTAAGTATATTACATGAATGAATGTATGTGTAACCTTTGTATATGGCACATTTGGTTTGATGCGCCGATGACTTGCAGCAGCAGCAGCAACTCTGTATGCACACCACCACGCAGCGACAGGCGACACAGCCTCCTTTACTTTATATTTTCTAAAAAAATCATAAAATATCTCACACTATCACACACACGCAGTTGTAACCTTTGTATATGGCACATTTGGTTTGATGCGCCGATGACTTGCAGCAGCAGCAGCAGCAACTCTGTATGCACACCACCACGCAGGGACAGGCGACACAGCCTCCTTTACTTTATATTTTCTAAAAAAAATCATAAAATATCTCACACTATCACACACACGCAGCATTCTCTATATACCTAGCTATTATATAACACAAACATATATACCTACATGCTCTTTTATAGTTAACGAGAATAATATGCTTGATGAAAATAAGTTTGGAGATGAGAATTTGGTGGGGATTTAACGCAATTTCAGGGGAGAATAATATTTTAATATCACACGTGCTACACAAGTTATATTATTATTATTATTATCCTGCGGTTGGCTGCCCTTCAAATGAAGTGAATAATATGCGTAAAGGGTCTTTACTTCAGTACTTTACATGCTTCTTGAGAAGGTATGTCACCAATTTCACTTTGAAATTAAGCTGAAGGTAAAGTGAAAATGTAGTGGGACAATATTACCATTTTACAAAGAGCTAAAAAGTCATAAAAAGGGTGACGACAAGCAGGTGAGTAAAAGTAAATTACTTTTAAAAATCTTATTCCGGTGGATAATACCATTAAACTGGTTTGTAATAAAAACAAATAAATTACCAGAGATCCCTCAAATAAAATCACCAGAGGAAAGTACATTCCACAAAAAAACAAACACTCGCTGATACTCAATCACGTTTTTTTATCCGACTCCCAATTCAATTCTTGATTCCTCTCTTTTACGTCTTCATTTTCAAAAGTCTTTTTTCATTCTCTCTCTCTCTCTAATCTCCTTAGTAAGATCTACAACAAGGTATTTATCGGATTCCAGTCAACTCGCAGTCAGCCTAAACATTTATATACAAAGCTCTCTGGATAGATGGATGACATACTCTACTTTTTTACATGCTTTTTTTCATTCCATCAACAAAAAAGGAATAATGTTACATGTTACATTTTTTTTTCTCTCGACCGCCATCTCTTCATTCCACTCATACACACACATTTGTATAAGCAGACAAAGACACAGCCTGTATTACAATCACATCACTTTTTTACTACTACTTTTTCCCTTGCTTGTTGTATACTAAGTTTGTTTATTTTTCTATACGTACCTACGTAAATCATAGGGAAAGCATCGACACAGTAAATATAGTGGTAGCAGCAAAAGAGTATAAAAAGTAGGTGTACAAGTGTGTGTAATGTATATACAAGGATGACTACGTCAAAAAAAACTACAATTTGGAGTAGCACACACGGCCTGACCCCCACTTTGAGAAACCTCCTGGTGCGCAATCTTTTTATTATGATTCTGTAATGCTTTTTTTTGCTACCATATGCCCAGCAGGAACAGTAGCACAAGCAAAACTTTGTGTTGTATCCTTCCTGCCACTACTACGACATAACTCTTTACCTCCTATACTTGTGTTATAGATATATTTTTTCTCTTTAGACAAATATATTAGTATTATTATTATATACTAAACTCAATGGAATTATCCTTGTAGCCTTCGCAGTTTTTGCATGAAAGCTTGTATTATTTATAAGCACTCACACACACAAACACGAGCTTGGGATTTTATTTTCGCTACGTTAACTTAAGAAATCGCATACTTTTCATTCAAAACAAGTTGTCCACGATGAGGAAGACAGATGTAACCACACTGTTTCCAGAGGCATTAACATGTGAGCATTCATCATTATATTATAAGGTTTATAGGTATTTATGTAGCTATATATAGCGATACACATAAATAGATGTTGAGTTGGGATCAATATAAAAATATTATTATGATTATGTATATTATATGAGGTCGTCTTATTTTTGGCCTGTCCATTTTCACAGACACTCCCATGACATGTTACATAACTCGATTGAAATATGCAAACTTTCCTTTTCTTATTCTCCCAGTGACAACTTTCTCCTTTTCTTCTTTCCATATTGTTCATGCATGTAGATATCATACCACCACCAACACCACATGACGACATCAAGCGTTGTGTCTAGAGAAAAACGATCTACTCTCTGCAGTCTGCACTTGCAAGGAAAAAAGGACCAAGACAAGGAAAAAGTTGCAAGTGGTGGTATTTTCTTTAACATGTCTATAGAAGATAATATATTATGTATGTGGAACATTTATATCATTTCATTCTCTTTTTTTCACTCCTCGTTTTGTGATATATATTTTTTTATGTGAGCCTCTCTCTCTCCGTCCGCTAAATATAACGCTACATATGTTTTTCACCATTTATAGATATACTATAGTCTCCTTAGACCTCTCCTTGAATTATCCCAATTTCACTCCTTTATAAATAACATATGTAATGTAGATCGATCGATAGATAAGTAGGCCAAAAAGCAAAAAGAGACAGGCAGGCATAAAAAGCAAGAAGGCCAGAGAAGGATGTTGATGATGATGGGGATATTCATAGCAAGTACCTCAAAAGAATATATATGGAGTGCTTATATATCATCATCGCATTTCAATATGAAATTTATGTGCGAGACTGAGACACCAAACAATATGTTACACATGTGGAAAATGCATGTATATGTACGTACATATGTCTAACTTTTAAAAACACAATAGCTATGTATAATATAATATGTGCATTGTTGACTATAATGTAATAGACCTTCTTGCTGGTCAAGTCAAGCTGGGCCACCAGGCTAGGCCAAAAGCTTATAAACTCCTGGAGCGATTTTAGTTGTTGAGTATTGTCGTCTTTTTTTCTTGTCTGGAGACTAAGGAGATGTGTAACAGTATAAAGGAGTAGCAGCAGCAGCAGCAGATAGACAGAGAAAGAAAGAAAGAAAAAAGCAAGGCAAGCAAAAAAAAATGTTCTCACTACACAAGCCAACTATTCTCACATCAGATCTTATTATTATATAAATACCATATAAAAAATACAGCGTTGCTTGTGAGAATATAACACAACATTCTTCTTGTTGGTAGCTTCTTCATTTCTTTCTTTATTTTCGCTATTCTCATCGTTTTCTTCTTCTTGGAAAAGAAGAGTGTTTTACCGCCACTACTCCCACTGCTGCTGCTTTTCCTGCTGTTTTGCTTATACTCTTCTTGTCGTCGTCGTCTATGTATACTCCAGTGAGTTAAAGCACGGCAGCCAGCTGCTCCTTTTACTATCTCTTTTGCTATTATATCCACTCTTTCACTTGTATATAGTCAGCCTTTCTCTCACTCTCAAGCTTTCTTGGTCGTCATCGTCGTGGTTTATTTAGAGGTAATAGAGGACGTCCCTTAAGCATGTAATTATACTTTCTCTTTTCAGACGAATTTTGTATTAAAAAGGACTTGTTCGTCTAAAGAAGAAACTGCACGAGTGATTCTGAAAAATGAAAAACTGCCTTTTAACAAAATACATATACCGTAGTTGGTAGTATTCAGTTACATTTGGTATATATAACTACTAGAAATACATAATTTGTGTATCATGTATTGGGGGACTATTTCTCTCCTTTCTGGGCTGTAAAAACTACAAAGTTTTGTGTTTGTGTCTCAACTTTTTCTTGCCTCTTGCATGCTTCAATCCAGTCAAAAAGAGTGAGTGTGTGTGTATGCATGTATACATGATGATATGTATACCTTTCTTCCCTCGCTTTCTCAATTTCCCTTGAAAAAAAGTATTGCAGAGAGTCTGTGTGTATAGAAACGGAATAACAAGGAGATATATATGGTGCATATACCTAACGATATGTGATATGAGTGAGCTAGGCGGGCGTAATATACTATATTATGCGTCTATAGCGTATAGAAAGGAAAAGTAGAGGGAGTAACATAATATTTATATATTTATATGCATGTATGCATACTTAGGTATATAACAAGTGTATATAATGTGATACCACCACCTACCTACCACG